>WAAE01023436.1:0-125358 GCA_013400495.1 Nicator chloris | reverse complement strand
GGCCGGGCCGGGCCGAGCCCTGCGGCCGTGGCCGCTCCGCCGCTGCCCTCTAGCGGTGCCCGCCCCGCGCAGCCGCTCCTCCGGCCCGGGGCCCGCGGGGTTGGCACAGCCGCCCCGCCGCACCGGCCCCGCGCGTTCGGGGGTTCCTCTCCAGGGCTGTCCGTGGGCATCTCTGGGCGTGGGCGAGTGCAGCACCTTGGAAAGGCAATATATCTCATTGTTGATAGGGCTGGCCACCCATATTTTGCCAAACTTGTTTTTCAATGGTAAATTGAATTTAAAATATATACATAATTTTTTTTGACAATGGAGATCTGGTTTTGCAGAAGAAATGTGTTTTCCTCGAGAACAATTCAGCCAAAATTTTAAACTTCTCTCTGCTCTTAGTTTCTGTTGAAATTACTCGTATTTAATTTTTTTTTAACACAAAGTTTGCATTTCTGCAGCAGAGGAGGAGTCATTTTCCATACAGGTATATGAATTAACTCTCATAAAACCCCAGCCAATAGCATGAGCATAGTTTTCTTTTTATGGATGAGAAGCCGAGAAGCAAAGAGGTTAAGTGATTTGGCTCCAATTCCTACAGGCACCATTAAAAGCTCCTGGCTCCCAGTTCTGTGCTCAGAATGTTAGATCGCATGACATATCTTTGTGAGGCTGTTAAATGCTTTCAGACTCCCTTGGATTTCAGCAGGAGGATCAGCCAATCTACAGAGAACAAATAGAGGGATGGGGCAGCTTTGACTCACACAGCACGTCCTCCGCAGGGCTGGAGGAGGCCTGGGGACTCTCGGTCCTTTGCATGACACGCCACATGCTGTGGCTTATCAGACACAAAACTGGCACTTTCTTCTGGCCTGGCCAGGCAAATCTTGCATCTTAAGATGAAAAAGTGGTGGCTGTTCCATGGACAGTGGTGGGTTCGAAATCTCGTTGGGACCCAGAATTGAACACTGGAACCATTGAATCTTCCTGAGTGGTGATAGCACAGCATTACACCATCAGCCCCAAAAGGTGATGGTCAGAAATAAAAGATTAAGTAGCTGAAAGGGGACTGAAGGGGTCATCTCAGCCTTTCTTCAGTTAGAGCCCATGAGTGGAGGTGCCTAAGCTGTATTTCCAGTTTGGGTGCTTTCATAATGTCTAAAAATGGTTAAATCATAGCATTCCAACTCAAACCATTCTACAACTGTTTTCCTCATGCCTCAGTTTTCATATATATATAAAGCGTTCCCAAGCCTTGTGAGGGAGCAAGGTCTTACTAAAAGGAATGGCATTTAGGTGGGTAGAAGCTTTGGGCAGCCGTGCTGGGGGTTTTGTGCATTGTCCATAGTTGCAAGAGGCAAGATAACCTCCCACATGAGCGTGCTCCCACATGTAACTCCAGGGGCCACACCTAAAATGACTTCCCACTGTGGTGAGGCATCAGAGACTCTAGTGACCCATTTTTAGTGATTTCCACTGACATGTCTCTTCTCAGATGTTTGGGATACTGAATCACTTTGTATATTGACTGAGTATCTCACTGAGAGCAGCCAAGATGGAAATGTTACTTGGATTCTTTTGTACACTGGAAAACACAACATTTTTTCAGGGTGGTTCAGATCATCTCACTCTTCACCCTCTGTGTGTGATGTTTTTACATTGAAGCTTTTTTATCTTCCTTCACAATTTCTCTCTTTTAGGACTTGTTATTCCTTCCCTTGATGTTCTCTTATTCTGAACCAGTTTCTTGATGAACCAGATGGAGGAAGCAAACTATAAGTTCAGGAGAATTCCCAATCTTGCAAGAGCTGCACAAGAAGCCCTACACTGAGTTCAGAGGCCACTGGCCAAAGCATGCCTTTTATCACAGGACCCACTACAATTCTCCTTTCCCACTTCAGAAAGAGATTGCTTTGAAAATACAGTTTCAGGGATGTTAGCCATTTATTTTTCATTCAGAATAATTAGTTATGGACTCCTTACAACTTTAATACCAGAAGGTTTTTCATGAGCAACTTGAGATATTTTTTTGCTGTTCCTTAGCCCCTTGTGGAGTTGAAAAGTATCACTGAATATTCTAAGGGGAAAAAACCCCATACTTTTTTTTCCCAGCACGAAACTTCTAATCTTGTTTTTCTTTGATCTCTAATTTCTGTTTCTTCCCCCAGCAAAAAAATGACAGATGTTCCTTGTTTTAGTGTCCTGTGGGCACTAATAACCTTAACTGCCCTTCACCTGTGGCCTCCCCACACTGCACCCATTGGTCCAGGAGCTCTATTTAAGCTCAGCTCTGAGCTCTCAGCTCTCGTTTGGTCAAAGCTGTTGAGGTGACTCTTTGCAGCTCTGTTGTGGCTCTCTTTGGCTCTGGCCCCCACACTGTGGCCTTGTCTTGAGGACTGTTTTCTCTGCTTGGTCTTGGACTTATTGTCGTGGACAGAACAGCGCCTGGCCCTGGTTACTGTAACCAGAGCTGATCCTGCCCTGATTTCTCAACTTGATCTTGTCACCAGGGGCTTCCCTGATGTGGATGCTTGGCTGAGGCTGGTGCTGCCTGGGGCCTGCCCTGCTCTCCTTGCTCAGGCAGGACAAGGGCAGGGCCTGGTGAGGTCACAGCCCCATGTTCCTTGTGGATCAGCCAGCCCAGTTGTTTCAAACACATGGAAGCTGGACAAGCTTTCATCTGGCTCCTTTACTGCACAATTCTTTTTTGTCCATAGTGGAAAGATAGAAAGAGTGCTCAACTAATGCTAATCTTGTTCTTTTCCTCCTCTGTCTGAAGCATAGCCAGTTGGAATGTTCAGAATTAAGTCTATATCAGTGGGAGATTTGGAGACATACAGACAGAAGCTACTTACGCAGTAGCCTGACAGAAAACATAAAAATTAAACTCACTTCTTGAAACAGTCATCTGCTACCCAGTGAACCAACTTTAAAACTTTTTAAATGCATATTCCCTTCATGTGGAAAAGGGAGCTTTTAGTAATTCAGTTTTATGTCTTTCCTCTACTCTGTTAAGGAGTAGCCAGATAAATTGACTCCTCCCAGTCCCTGGTGCTTATGCTGTTTTGAATCACAGAGTTCATGTTGGTGCCACCTACTTTGCCCCTCATGTGAGACAGTTGTGAGATTTTATTATACTGAAATCACTTTTATTATCAAGTCAGTTTAAATCCAGTAATTTCCAGTTCATATTTTTTCTATTTTGCAAATCAGACAGCAGGTGAACATCTTGGTCTAGATACACCTGTAGATGAACCTGAGACTGGTATATCAGAATCCACTTTAGTGATGTTTAGGCAGTTAATATGTATCCTATACAATATGTAACAATTCCTGAAAAAGCCCGTTCCATTCCTTTAATTAATTGTTAAAAATTAACATCAGCAGCCTAGAAGCACGGGGTTTCTGTCTGAAACTGAGGAAACACAGGCACCTGGAGTCACAGCAGTGTGAAGCAGTGGGTTGGTGACTGTTAGTGGAAAGTCACACATCATGTACTGGTGTCCATCACTGAAATACTCCACGAACATTAGTCCTCATAATCCCTCTTGTAAAGACACACAGAGACAGAGCTGGTTTAAAATAGCCTGTGCTGTGCCTTGTCCAAGAGCCTGTATTAAGTCACAGGCAGATGCAACATGAGGCCAGGCTCTTCAGTTCTCTTACTGTGCACCCAGTTCCCCTCCTGGCATGGTGATCCTGTCCTGTGCTCCTTATCCTGGGCAGGTGCTGACAGCTTGAGCTGGTAACCTCCATACTGGGAGGAACTGGGAAAAAAACCTAAATTGGGAATTGGTGACCTGTATTGTTCCCATTCTTTGACATATGATTCCTTCAATCCCTGATAAAATTAGTCTTGCCATCTCACACCAACACAAGTGGAAGCAAAATGATGTTCAGTGTATTTGAGGGAGAGGGCAATGAAGACCACTTCCCCAAAATATTGCTTCGGAAGTTTTCTGGGGGTTTGAGCTCCTGAGTCGGGAAAAGGCAATTCATCTAGGTTTTCAATTTCCCTTTTTTCTTTTTTTTCTAACCATGCTTTATCATAATTTATTATTGCTGAGGTCTAAAAAGAAGTTGTATAAGTGGCCAAGACTTTCTCTGGTGAAAACTGCTAAAATTCCCTGTAATTTGAGCAGTGCCGCATCAATTGGCATGGCCTGGGCATGGTCTCTCTGGAATTCAGTCGCCTTCCACTAGTATCCAAAGCAATTTTGGTTGGAGATGCACTCTGATTTGTGTATGAGGTGCCTGGCAACGTGGTAATGAACAGCTTTATAAATAACTCTGTATTATTATCTTTATGTCTTAGTACTAGTATTGTTATTTTTATGGTACTGTAATGTTTATTATGGCTATTTTATGGTGTAATTTGATTAGTGTGTTACTGTAATATCACACAGAAAAGGGGAGGGCATTCCTGTCATACTTCTGAACACTACCCCTTCTGTTTCCATCTGAGGAACCCAGAGCCCTTTGGTGATCATTAATTGTCCCACACCATATAAGTGAATTCAAGCACAGAGAACTTAAATAATTCCCCCAAGCCCACACAACAAGTCCATGGCAAAGCTGAGAGTTAGACCTCAAGAATCCCAACTCCCTGATGTCTATGTTAACCAGTAGAAAACAATCCCATCACAGGAACAGCAGGTATCATAGAAATGAAGATTGCCATGCAGGGTTTCTTTAGGTCAGTTGTAATTAGAACACTCAATGTTTTACAAACCCTTTAGGTTTCCTGTTTAGGACTTGATCAAACCATAAACTGCTCGTTTAAATAAGCTCCAAAAACAAAACATACTAGGAAGCTGAGGAGCAAGGAGACAACATTTAACAGCAAACTTATGTTTATTGCTCATTTGCTTTCCTTGCTGGGATGATGCCATGTACTCAGATTAAATATGCAGAGCCAAATTTATCCCTAGGGTGTAGTTTTTTTGGACTCTGAATGACACCAGGGTGAATTTGGCACATTTACACTTAAAATTATTATGGGTCTTACGAATATTTGGAATGGTGTCAAAATGTTGTGGGTTAAATTCTGTTCTCAGTTCCACCAGTGCTAACACAGGTTAACACCGTCCTGATCTGGCACTGGATTTACAGCAATGTAATTCCACTGGCCCAGCCTTCAGCTGGTGTGAATTAGTTTATCTGCACTGGAATGCAGGCAGCTCAGCTGCTTTACACCAGCTAAGAATCTGACCCACATTTAAATAGAATTACTCCTAAAATACACAATAGCAAATGCAATGTGAATTAGGTCCCCATGCCCGCGATTTGCAGTGGGGAAGCACAGCTGAAGCTGGTTCTGCTGCTCTGATGTGCAACAAGCCAAGCTGGTGTCACAAACCTGAACCTGACCCCCACTCGCTCTTGTGATGTTTTGTAAGTTTTAAAATAACACTGCAGTGTTACACATGCTGTGTGTGTGTAAATCATCCCAAACTGCTGCAAATCATCGTCCGTTCTCCTGTTTCAAAGCAGAGATTGGGAAGTGCTTGGTGATATTTGGGCTCAGTTCAGATATTCCAACGCTTGGATGGATGGATTGTTTTGATTCTTTCTTTGAACTCCTTTCCCACCCCTGCTAAAAGAAACAGATCCACTCAGTTCAGCGACAGACAAGTTGGAGACAACGCGCCACTGCCCTCCCCAGTACCACCCCCCACATGCCAAATTTGCAGACATCTGCGAGCTGGAGCACGGCGCTGCGGCAGCAAAGAAGTGCTGGTATTCCTGGGATGTACTGCCTTTAGCAGTCACAAATGACTGAAATTAACCTCTCTTCTATGGGCCTTAACTCGCTTTATGACTCAAGCTCTTTGGTTTTACACCACTCTACAGAGGTGCCTTTGCCATGCTAAAGATTTAACTAAATTATAATGAATGATCCTCACCAGCGCTGTGCCCCTAATTAGAACAAGTCGCACAGACATATTGTCTCCTTGATTTCCTCTGTTGCATTTCTCTCACTCTCTTTCTCTGCCTGAGACACATGGGTCCCATTAAACATTTAGCATTTAATGTGGTTTCCTTAAATGACTTCTCAAGTTTTCAAGTTCCATTTAGAATTGTATGTTACTCTCCTGACTGTGGTTTTGATTTTGTTATGTTTCATGCATTTAGCCAAAGCAACTGCTCTTCTCTTCCCTCTAGTGGGGAGCAGCTTGGGTCAGTGGAAGCTTGTGTTTTAGTATATTTTGTAGTCATCCATACAAATCTTCACATTTATATATAAAATAAAGAGGTTGGGGAAAATAGCTCCTCTTGATTGGTAAACAAAAGTGTGGTAATTGTGTGATGTTCTTTCAGTGCAGTGCAGTTGATTTGTCAATGAAAACAAAACATCTTTTAGTTTACTGTCATCTTTCTATCTAGCTGTCTTTCTAAGTGGTTCTGTAATACACAGAGTTTCTAATTAATCTTTATATGTTTCCAATCCAAATATAAACTATTGACAAAAAACTGTTATAACACGTGGTGAAATGTACAATGTGTATTATCCCCACTGAGTATCCCTGTTGTATATCTGGAGTGCTGAAGGACAGAGATTTTGTTGTTGACTGCATTGTCTCTAATATACTTCCTTAGTAGCTCTCTCCACACGATGAGAATTCCAAATTGTCCTTTCCAAGAATATTGAGTCAAGTTCAAGGTCTGGACCCTAATCCTCAAGGTATTTTGTGGCCTGTGCCCAAGGTGTTTCATAAATCTTGTCTGCGCTTGTCTTAAAGCTTGTCTGTACCACTGTAGTTATCCCATTTCAGATCTATGCCTGGATAATTATTTTGGAATAAGAATTCCTTATTTCCCCCACTCTTTCCCCATTTAGCTTATGCTCCTCTGAAAATGGGACATACTTGTTTGAAGGAAAAGGGCATTCTTAATCCAAGATAAGCATCTCTTTCCAAATTGTATCATTAACAGTAAAGAATACTATAATAGCATAACTTTGCAATGGATTTCTGTGCTTCTGGTTACATAAGTGGTGCTGTATGAAGGATCCATGACTGTAAAGCTGTTGACTTTCTCAGCACCAGATTAACCCTGGTTGCTGTGTTAGGATTGTGAATCCAGAAGCATATTCTTTCTTGTTAAAGACATTGATACCCTAGTCCTGATCCCATTGTTGCAGTATTTTGATGGTGGATTGTGACAAGCAGCAACAAAAACATAAGATGTAACTTCAATGACAATATCTTGCTGCTTAGAGCCCTCAGATGTGAAATCAGCTAAGATTTAATTATGGTGACTTACCAACACTGCTTGTTCTTTAGGTAATTCTTAAAAGTTTCTGTGATGTATTGGCTTCCAGGGTTAAGCCACAAGAAGCTTGAAATTTATCTCTCGCGCTGAGATTTAGGTTTCATTAACAGTTAAGCCTCTGTCTGGAGTGCTGATGTGTTCTGCAACAGGGGACTTGGCTTGTTAGTAACATTAGCAGATTTGTGAGTCCTCCAACATGTCCATGGATAATTGTGTTTCAGCCTTGTGTTCTTTACCATAATCTGCTGTCTGATAGTGGGTGACAGGGGAGATAAGAGGAGGAAACGTGCCAGGAAGATTTTACTCAGTCTTGTATACTCTACCTGCAGCTGCTGTTTCCTCTGAGGTGGTGGATGGCTTGGTATCTTCTGCTTTAAAGCAGAGAAAGCCAGGATTGATGACAAGCTCTTTAAGGCCTTTCTTACCAGCCCCTCATGGAGACTTTGGTGCAAAGAGGTATCACAGGTCTAGGAGCTGTTTCTGGAATCATTCTTCTTGCCATAATGCAAATGGGCAGCTTTTGTTTCTATCACAGCAATGACCACTGTTTGTATTAAATAGAGCTCCTTGTAATTCTTTTTGACAGAGCAGTTTTCTGTAAAACTGAATGTTTTCAGGTTTTTTTCAGAAAAAATGCAGTTTCAGTAAAAATGAAATGTTTCTCTAGGGAGGCCATCAGTTTTGGAAAAATTTTCCACAGGAAGGTTAAAAAGAAGCATCTTTGCTTTTTTGAGAGGAATCTGACAAAGTTGAAGTATTTTGGTTTGACTCCATAATTTTAATTGGTCTAGATTTTCATTTTTATACTAAGGTTACAAAGATAGGTATTTAATACCATAAAGTTGCATTAGCAGTTTTCATTGTTTCTACATGACTGTAATAAAAGGTTTAGCTAATTCTGAAACTTGGAAGGTCTTAGAGATGCTGGGTTGTGGAGGAAAACTGAAATATCAATTGAGAATGAAAACAAATTCTAAATGCTGAATTTTCCTATTAGAAGAAATGCTGGCTTCTGAATAGTTCATGTGGTAAATGCAGACATTCATTTCTCCAGCTGATCTTTTAATTCTTCATAGCTCTGCAGCCTCTGAAAAAAATTTGTATTGCAGAGAGCAGTTCCTTAGAAAATATTATGATAAATATTTGCCTTTCTAAACTATAGAGTCACATTTCTTCATCTTCCCAGGAAGGTAGCCCTGTTTCCTACAGACCTTTTCTCACAATACTGATCCTTTAATTTATATAAATCCCATATGACTGCTGCTACTCTCTTTGCAATGTATTATAATCACAGCTGTGATTATAAGCACGGATGTTGAGGCAGAGATCAATTTTCTTCTATGAATTTTAAAAGATGACATTTAATTTATGAATTGAAAAAGGTAAGAAACCAATATCCAGGGTCTCAAAGACTCTTACACTGTTTTGGCTCTGACTTGCTCTATCATGGTCCTGCTGTATGATCTCTGGTGAGGAAATAACAGTCCTAATTTCCCTGAGCTCTTTGTGGTGACTTTCTAGGAGAAGCTCTGTGCCTCTCACCAACAACAGCTAATGCTGAAAAATTGTGACATGGCTCATTTAAAGGGTTAAAATCAAGAAGGCAAAGCACAACCAACAAAATGCCATGCCTTTGATTTAATAAAGAGATAATCCTCTTTCTATTAGCTACGATAATAATGACTCACCAGTAGTAAATGAAGGAATATACACAGAATGACATCATGTGAACAGCACAGTGTATGTGGGACATAAAATGAAGAGGATTATTCCAATATATCAGTTCTGAGCCTAAAACTGGCAAGGATAGATCTGGAGTAAAATTTAACATAAGAAATGTTTATTGAAGCACTAACATGAGAACAGAATTATATAACTGAAGTTATTAAAAACAATAAGCTCCTATTTCAAAAGCTTTAATTTCAGTAGAATAATATACACCCAGCTCGACATAAGGCTGTAATTCTATTGAGTCATTCCAATGACATCAGGAACCACAAGAGGAGATGTGCTGTGGCTTATTGATGTCTGCAAACCACACCCCATCCCTCAGATGGAATGACTGCCTCCATCTTTCCATCTTAGGCTGGAGACCGGAGTCTCATCTGGCTCTTCATGCAGAAGGAATTGCCCTGAAGGCTGTGGAATTGTTCTGGACTGACACTGGTGGAAGGAAGAGGAGTTACAGCACTGGTGGCTCATAGTTTCAACTTCCAGGCCTCCTGCCTCTAGGCAGCCCATTGATGTGCTTTATCACACAAGAGTTTCCAAGTCCTTCACACAGATCACAGATTATTCAAAACAAAATACAAACTGGAGCAAATTAATATTTTGTTTATAAGGCCTTCATCTGATTTTTACAGACAAATGTCTTGCTTAAGTTGATTTTGTTGGTCTGGATTGTCCTTGATTGCCCCAAAGATTGCCTTGCTTGGATGGAAAGGGAGCTGAGGAGTGGCTGGAAGTAGCCATGTTGTCTAACTTAGGACTAAAATGTTTTTTTTTATTGTACTCTGGTCAGAGAGAGGTTCCCAAAGAGAACATTATAGAGCAAAAGCTGAGTAAAATGCAGATGAGATGTGTTCAAGCTATGAGTTGCATACCAGGAACAGGTGACACAACTGACTCCTGTGCCCCTGGTGCAGCCTTTGAGAGGTTTCTCTGCAACTCTGGTGGCCCCAGTGGTAGTACAGCTGCATAGGATGCACACATGAACCTGGACCCACAAAATGCTTCTGAAGAATCTTGCAGCCCACCGATTTCTCTATCAGAAAGTGCAGAGGAATCACTTGTGTGTTTCTTAGATAACTGCACTGGATACCAGTTAAGGTTTACTCACACTAGGCTTAGATTTAATCTTTTATAATAAGAAATGAGGAAACATCATGTAGATCTAACAGGCCAAAGCTCCTTCTATTTATTATTCTTGAATTTGGATACTAAATCCTGAATATCTATTTCTGCTAAAGTGAATTGCAGTGGGGAGCAGAAGAATAACTGGGAGGTCAATGAGATTCACAGTGGTGCCACTCAGGACGTGTCCAGTGAGCCCTGCTGGTGTCACAGCAGTGCTGGGGGCAGGACCTGCCCTGCTCCATGACACAGAGGATGCTGATAGGATATCTTTCATGAGGCCTTGGAAATATTCTGGAATCTGCTTCCCACCGCAGCCCAAAGGAGCCCAGATTTGGTGACTTTCCAGGCACATGGCAAAAGACATCCACTGTCAGACACCCAGAGAGGGCGAGGACACAGCTCTGCTCCTCTGCCCTAGCAGCAGGGTTGAAATGCTGGGGAGCTGATTTCTGGTTATTTAGTATGTGCTGAGACTCCTGGGCAGAAAATTTCATTACCTGAAAACTAAATAGCAAATGTATACAGACTGAGTAGGGAAACTATAATAGGGACTTCTACCTATGGTTCAGGATAGGAATATTTACACTTGGGACAGAAGGAATAGTTTATAAAATACATCAGAGTCTGTATTTTCCCTGTGTTTCTCTTGTCCTCCCCGTCCACCTCTTCTCATTGAATATAGAAATATTTTGTTATCATTCAAAGAGCTGATTTCTTGGTTTGGATGTTGGTCTTCAATAACAAGTTTCTAAATGTCTGCTTAAATTTACTCTGCTGCAGATTGCAGGAGAAAGGTAGTTACTTGATGGAGCCACATCTAGTAAAAAGGTGGATAAATAAATGGACAGGGAAGACAATGTTTTGGAGCAGAGCTGTAAAACTTCTAAGTAGGGTCATTTTTCTAATTATAGGATGGTGAGGCCGAAGAATCCAGTGCCCAGGCAAAGGATGAAAAAAACTATCCAACTGAATAAATAAATCTCTTAAAGAAAAGATAGCTGTCTGCCAAGAAACCCAATATGAAATGTTGAGAGTGCAGTTCTGAAAAAGATTTAATTGGAGATATACTCCTAAGAATATGTAAATAGTCTTTCCATTTCTTAACTCAAAGGAGAAACAGATGCCAGTTCTAAGATCTGAGATCAAATATGAAAAGTACTGCGGCCTCTAAATGTCACTTTAAAAGTATATAATTAGATTCTTATCTTGCTAAGAGGTTGGCCAGTAGTTTTTCAGTGAAAGGTATAAACCCTTTGGATATATTTTACAGCAAATTATTCCGTCTAAGTGCAGTAAAATTCAAACATCTAGATTTTCAAATGTAATTTAAAAATTGAAGTGGCCTTATGACAAAAAAATGATGTGTCAGTTTTGACTAGCCAGTCTTCTGCTGCTCATTAGTTGGGCCCTGCTGATTGGGGATCCAGTGTCTTTTTAGTGTTTGAGTGCCCCAACAGTAAAAATTTCAGTGATGGTTTGTGCACTTGATTATGATGTCAGTTGCAGATAGGTCAGTGAATAAATGAAGTCCATTTTTGGGCAAAATAAATAAATCCATTTTTATTCATTCAAGGGCCCGCTACTCAACAGGATGTTAGCCTTACAAACAATGGACAAAAGTTCCATAGGACTGGGGGTCAGTCATTCAATTCCATCTGGTTTTCCCCTCCCTGACTTTGGTAGGGACCACCCAGGAAAACAATGAACCATAGAGTAGGAATTAATGTAGACAGAGAGGATGGCTCAGTCACTGCCTGACATTGCAATTTTTTATTTGCATGAGGATATTATATAATTTTTTAAACATTAGTACAGTCCACTATGCCTCAGCCACCAACAGACTGAGACACAGGGGTTTATTTTGTTTGTCTGAGGCAACTACTCTGACTGTAATTCTACTGAAAGCCAAGACATAAAATGATTGTGACATTTCTGATCCAGCAGGAATTTGTAAGTACCAGAAAATTCAAGCAACTTTCATTCCACAAGTCACAGGTTCAGGTAGGAGGCTTGGTCCTAGGCTGATTTTGTTCAGTTTTGATTACTGCAATAAATCTGAAATTAAACTGAGCTTTCCAACACTGAGTTTCCAGTGATGCCAGGCTAGATTTATGGTTCTGGGAACAAACCATACAGTTTTGCAGAGATTGTGGTGTTGCCATAGAATCATAGACCTAAAGAGTCTGGTTCAGTCCCTCTGCTTGCTCTAAACAAAATGAACTCCACCTAAATCCCTTCTAATCAGATGCTTGTCTGGCCTGTTTTAGAGACAAGTAATGGTGATTTTCCCTCAATGTTCATAGAAAAACACCTAGAAAATGGAAACTACTCAGACCAGCTCCTTTGGTACACCCAGATGTACCTCATGTTAAGTGTCTGTGGCCCATGCACAATGAAACCAGATCTTTCTCGGATTAAATGTTTCCATTTTGCTGTTCAAAAAAAACTTAAATGAAACAGTTTATACAAAATGATGCGGGTAAAAAATTGTTTCAATAAGTTTGTTTCCCTTATCTTGGGGAAAATCTTGGTTTACAACTTAGAGAAGTCAGTACTTTCTAGTTTTTCCAAAGAAATGTCCTACTGTTATGAAATTGTGACAAAATGCAGAATTCCTCAAAACTGATGTTTTCCAAGCAGGAAGGTCAGCATGGTGCTAGAAGGGGAATTTTACATACTTTCCTCTGCCCATCCCTGTTCTACTGGATGTGCTTCTATTTCATGCTTCAAAGCTGCTTCAGAAGGAGAAGGAAAGAAATGGTGAGCGAATGTCATTGTCAATAAAGCCAACAGGAAACCTTCCCATTGCCTTCTGTTCACTCTGTAGCAGACATGAACAGAATATCTAAGGAGGATTAGAGGTTCCTCATTCTCCTGGGCTCTCCTTTGTGGCCTTGTTACCCCCAAAGCCAGACAGAAGCCTTGCCCAGAGCCACTCCTGCCTCCACTCACCCTCCTCTGTGCTAAACTTCTGTAAATCCTCACCATCTTCCCAGTGTGGTGCTCCTCTGCTGACTGTCCTCTTTGGAATTAACAACAAATGTTTAGCCTGGCCAGGAGAATATCTGGGAGGGGGATTTATTTCTGTGGGGACAGTAGCACTGGCCCTGCTGCGGCGGCGCTGGGGCCGGCACAGACGGGTTGGCATCCCTGCAAAAGCATCACCTTTGCCTTTGCTGTCTGCCTCCACACTCGGATCTCCCACACGGTCCTGGAATGTGCCTCTTGTCTGCTACCCGGCTGGCTTGGGAGGTTTTGAAAAGGTTTAATTTAGCTCTCATTTGAGTCCCTTCGCTCTGCCAAAAAATCTGAACTTTGGTTCCAAGCAGAGTTTAGGAATCCTGATTCCCAGGAGAAAAGAGGAGGGGAGGACGGGGAGAAGTTGAACATTTTAAAGGAGAAAGAGATGATACCAGATTTTTTTTTTTTTTTTTTTTTTTTTTTCCCTGTTTAAAGGGACAGGGTTTTTCTGTTCCCATCCGCACCACGCTGTGACGGAAGGTGAGCGCCCAGCTCCAAAGTTTGGGTAACAGCGACACCCCGTGGTCAGCGGGAGCCGCCTGGCTGCCCTGGCCTCGCTGGCTTTTGTACTCTGTTGGTGACAATTCTCTGGCTTGTACCGCGTAGGTGACAACTCTGTGGCTTGTCCCTCTCTGCCGTCGGGGATGTGCCAGGCTGCGCTCTGAGGAGCCCCTGTGTGAGGCTCACAGCGGCCTCTGCTTCGCGGCACCCCCGAGAGCCCCGGCTGCGGCTTGCGAGAGAGCATTCCCAGTCCTTCCCAAGTGCTGGAGTGTCTCTGTTAGGCTGGCGATGGAACATTCCCAGTCCTTCCCAAGTGCTGGAGTGTCTCTGTGTAGGCCGCAGCCTTGCCTCTGGGAGCACGGGGTGTGCAGCGTGGGACAGAGAGTTGGCACAGGGGGATGCCCAAGGCTCAGGTGGGCAGCGAGGCCCTGAGACATCAGCGGTGTGTGTCTCATTCCCCTGTGCCACAGCAGCTGTGAGCACGTTTATCCAGAGCAGCTGTGAGCAGTGTCTGGCCTACACAACTGCAGAGCAGAATCAAATTTACGGCTGCACGAACAAAGCAAAGAGCACTGTCTGGCCTGGTGTAAATCACCATCACTCAGCTGAAATCAATACAGTGCTGGGATATCTTGTAGTGTTATTGGAAGCCTGGCAATATTTGGTGCATTGCTTAGAGCCCCAAGTCCTGCCTCAAGTGGATGCATAAAACTCTCAGCTTTCATTTCCAACAAGCTTTGTACTTGTGGGGAAAAGCTTGATAATGTGACCCAAGCACTCTGTGAGGACTTAAATATCTGGAGGCAGATGGAACAAAAAAAAAGGATATAAAAAGGGGAATAAATCCACATGAGTTCTGTGCTACACTTTCAAACTTTCAAGATAGTCTCATTATTCTGGAGGCCCTGGTGGCTTCTCTATTAGCTGGGTTGAAATGAAATTTAACCATCTTCAGTGTCTTAGGATTTGACCTAAATTTCCTTAATACAATAGCATGGGTCTGGCAATAAATTCTTCCCATTTCCTATTATCATCCCTTTTTAGACCCCTTTTCTTCCTTTTCAGTGATCTTCATGTATTTCCAACTAAAATACAGCAGCTGTGATCTCACTAGCTCAGAAAGAGTCAAGGTTTGTAAGTTTGTAGCTATTGATAGTTTTTCATGCTATCCCAATAATTAGACAAACAAGACTATTCATGTGCATGTGTAAGGAACAATTATACAAAGCAGCAGTCACAGGAACCACATTTTTGGGAAGATACTTCTTTCCTGTCTGGTTATGGCATCTGTGGCAGGCACTTTAGCAGCTGTCAGAGAGAACTCTGAAGATTCTCAGAAGATCAGCTATGGGATATTTCCAATGATCTTGTTGACCTCACATGTCAAACATAATCAGGCTAACACTCCAAGCAGTGAGCTGCATGGAGCTGTCAGCTTGTTCCAAACTAACAGCCACAGGGTGAGTTCTGCAGCCTGTTCAGCAGCCAGTGGGCTCCTGAGACAGGAGAGGCTGCTGAGGATGCACAGGAGGATTTCTCCTAAAAGAGTTCTCTACTGCTGCTCATGAGTCTACTCATAGCTGCAGGCCAAGCTGTGATGGAAAGAGAAAGGATAAAGGCATTTGTGTTCTAGAGTGTAGTTTCACCGTGAAAGGTATTCATGTACTGTGGCAAGGGACACCGGTGGCCAAGGACTGTCAGGTTTTCAAGCTGACTGCAGTGCAGGATGTGGAGGTGCCACTCATGCTTCCATTGGATATGCCAAAAGATCTTGGGCAGTGGGAGACCAAAATGCCAGGCACATCTGGATGGTGGTTGAGTAGAAAATACAAAAATCTCAACTTGCCCCAGAGAGATGTTAATCATCAATGAAGATTTCTCCCGCCATGGAATGTAAATTGCAAGAATCCAATTTACAGATGAATATTGGAACTGTACTTCAAACTTTTAGACTATCTGGTAGAAACCATGCTATGCAAAATTTAAGTTTATACTTTGCTGAGGATTGTATCCCTGTTACTGACCACTTCCAGATGTGAGAAATGTTACTGATCTTTTGCAAGTGGTATAAACTCAGATTATGTGGCATATACTGTAGGAAGGTGAAGTGCTGCAACAATCTGGATGAAAAAGGGAGCAGAGCAAATATCTGGGGAGGAAGGGAAAAGGGGTGGGTGTGTGGAATAACCAGACCAGGAAACACCCTGTGTGTTTAAGCTAAAATTGAACTGTCCTCAAAGATCTTTATTTGGTTCTGAAATGAAGATACCTCAGCCTGAATATGTTCCATTGCAACAATGTAAATAATTACTTTGGAGACTTGTAGTGATATAAGGCTGAAGTAATTAAAAGGAGAATTGGACTTGCTTGATGGATAATGAGGAGGCCCAAAGTTTCAAAGGAGCAGGTAACAACGCTTTGTATTTCCATGTCACTCTTCATTTGAACTTCTTGTGTGCTCACAATTAGTAATTATACTTCAGAATAACTACTTTACAAATTACCAGAATAAGGTGTAAAGAGATTAAACAACTTGTCTAGATTGACAGAGTGAGTGAAAGCAGAAGGAAAAGCAGGAAAACATCCTGCTTTCCTTTGCAGAAATACAGTGACCAAAGTGCTGCCCAACACTGAAAATCCATTACTTGTTCAAGCAGCATCCCATGGAATTGACAGTCTGGTGCTATTGCTGCATATTTCTTATGCGTTAATTTAGTTATTGATTTCATCTTCCAGGATTATATTAAAATTGGCAAATAGACCAAGATCAGAGACTTGAAATGCTTGTGTTGGTACACTCAGCTCTTGCACATCCTCAGCAGCTCTCAACATCACTCAGTGCCTCTAGCCAGGTGACCTAAACTCACATTTTATGAAGAGGAGAGTAGGAAAAGAATATTCTGAGAAGGGGGCCAAGCTATCACATTTTTAGCTCCATAGCCCAGATGCTGCATAAATACTACTCACAGCTCATGCTTTATTAACTTCTTTTGTAGATTAATCCATGTTGGTGTGAAATGGTTTAAACCTGTCTGCACTGATCCCATGGATTCCCCACACACTGTGCAGCTGAGGGTTGGATGATCCCACCCCATCAGCAGTTCTGGGAGCCATAGGATGGGAGGTGGCCAGCAGGTACATCCACATGGATGTGGAAAAGGCACAGACGTGACTTCACTGTTGCCTTATTCAGGAGAGATCCATTTCTGCAAAGTCATTGTAAATCACCATCATTCTGCTCTGGTTTGATATCCCACTTCATTCCCACTGCCCTCAACACCTGACTTGGAGTGCTGTCACACCTAATTAAAGCTAGGAGGGTAAAAAAAGATTGGGCTTCAAGTGTAGCTAAACATCTTAAATTCATGCTGTGGCCAGATCTTGAGCTGCTGTATTTCAGCAAGGATGTTATTCTATATCTGCTGAAGACATAGCTTCTGGTTTTTGATTAGCCAGAAAATAGCTTCCAAAAAAGCCTGGGAATATAATATGCTGGGAATTCTTCACAGACTGTTTTTCCATTAGAACTGGCTGCCAGCCTGCTTAGGAGGCTGTCTGACATCAGGTATATCTTTCCTAGGAAGTCTCTATTATCTGATACTGGTATTATTTTTGTGCCAATGATTGAATTAAACTATTCACTTCCTATTTCAAAATAAAACCATTCTAATGTAAAACCCCTGGATGGATAATATACTCTAATTCAGCTGGCCAAAAACACTTCTTTTGTTTTAAACAAATTAACCCAAAATTGAAACAAAAGTTTTGACAGTCAAGAAAGTATAGTCCAAAATAGCTCACAAGTTACAGAGAGCTAATCAGGCAGATGTCTGAGACAGTGGAAGTAAATACTGATCTCATTCACACTGCTCTGAACTGAGAGCTGCATGATGAAAGTCCTAGGAACCCCTTTGATCAGCTCCAGGCTGAGCTCATAATCACCAGCTATGGAACGGCAGCATTTGGCTGCAAATTAAATCTCCCATCTTCTCTGTAAGAAAGCACCCTGTCCCACTGCAGCAGGGACTTCAGTAGCAAGGAGTCTTTGGGGATTGTTTTTTGTCACTGACCAAAGTTGAGGGGAGAGTGATGAGGTGTTAGGCTGAGACACCTCAAAGGAATTGATTTTTGGAAATCCTCAAACTATCAGACTGTTCTCAGGGCTGGCTCAAGTTAGGCACCCCAGAACAGGCATGCAAAATCACTAGTCCCTTTTAAAAACCATCAGTCTTCATCTGCCTAGCAGGCAGATTGGAAAATCAGGCTAATGTAGAAATATTAACTGTGAAAAGCCTTGAAAGTTGTACAAATCTAAAAAAGGTACTTATTAGTGCCTGTAAAATCTGCGTGTACAGTGCAGGATTTCTTCTTCCACTGAACTGTAGAACATGCTGTCCTTAGCTCCCATGCCCATGAAACTGTTAATATGCTGTATTTATGAATAGCCATTAGAAAAAGAGAACTGTCTTTGCAGTTTTGGTGCTCTGCCAGCCTGCCCACTTGTCCTTATTCTCCTAGAACTGCTGCTGACTGTGCTGTGTTGCTCTTGAGGATGAATTAAGGCAGAGAAGGAAATATTTCTGATAATGATGCAAACTGAAAAGGGCTTGGTTTGCTGTAGAACTCTGGTCTAGGTTGTTTGGGAACCAGCCCAAATGGGCTTGAGCCACTCACACAGATCAGTTTACACAAATTGCTCTCAGTGGCACCTCCTAACAGGCCTAATTAACATCAGAGAGATAATTTATTAGATATTTGACTTCACTTTGCAGTTACAGACCATGTAAATAAGAGTTACCCTGGAAACATGTTGAGTGACTGTGGCATGTTAATACGACCCCACTGTACTTTCATATGGATTCTAGGAACACGTAAAAAGGTGTTGGAAAATCCTCTGCTGGAACTGAATACACTGTGATACATTTATTCAGGAGTTGGATTTTGTTCATTTCAGGCTCTTTTACCTCCTCCCACTCGTTCTACCTGTGACTCTGGTCCTGGCATCCTGATGAGCACTGTAAAAATTCACGTGTTGGCTTTGAAAAGCAAAATGATTCTACCCATCTGTCATGATATTAAAATCTACTAAAAACTAATGAAACGGGTGGCATTATGATGTCAGGAGGAGCAGAGCCAAAGGTGGTTTTCTGAACGCAGACTCTTCATGAATCTCCCCAGACTGCCCAGCAGTCAAGGAGATTATATTCTCAACTGTTAAAGCTGTTTACACATACCAACCAGCACTGACTGCCTCTTTGTGGCAAGTTGTTTACATGAATTTATTTTGGGAAAATTCCATTAGACGGGACCAAAATTTCTTCATAAATCATTGAATTTAGCTTGTGTACTGATAAAATCTGGTTAGTCATTTATTCTTCTGAGCAGCATTTAGTTATGAGTGTTCATTATTTGTAAGGAGCAGCTTACATGGGTAATATAAAAATAATGGATTGCCTATGGCTGTTTTCACTGGTGGATATTTTACTCTGCTGGGAAAGATGTATTAGAAAATCACCCTCCTTACCACTTCAGCTAATAAAACAAAGGACTCATTAACTGGAGTCACAGACCTAATGTATGCTCTGAATTTTGCTAATTTAGCCAGCAAAAATCTCCCAGTGAGACACTGAAACTGCTTTGAAAGTGGTCCTGCAGATCTGTTTGCTGTAGTCTGTGGCTGTGTCCTCTGGAGCAGTGGGGATCTGGCTGGGATATTGCTGCTGCTGCTGCAGTCCTTTGAGTCAGAGTCAATGTTGTTGGATGGGGCTGCAGAGCCCTTATTTCATGCACCAGCACAGAGTTTTCACAAAGTACCATTTACCACATCGCAGGCATATACACAGTTTGGGAGGACACAAAATTCATTCCTTAGTTTGGAACAGAAACTTACTCTAGCTCTGCAATTTCAGGTGAATTCACAAAATGTCTGAAAAAACAACTCTCTCAAAATTCTGTAATTTATAAAGCATCTTCTCTGCTGATTTAAAACTTCCTTACTAGAATTTGCTGCTCATAGAGCAACAGATCATCACTATGCATTTTTAAAAAGCCCAAAAAGCAAAGCCAGGATCGAGACATCAGTTTTCATACAAACTTCTGGCAGGACCAGGATTCTGATTTCTTCATTTCCAACAAATGGACCAAGGTCAGATTCTTTGTCAGTACAACTGGAAAAACTTCTTTATAACTGTCTGCATCAGTTTACACTAACGTGGAATTTGACACACTGCCATCAAATGGAAGGTGACTTTTCATCCTCCAAATTCACACAGACATATTAATCCAACACTGAGGTTTGGCATGATCTTTAATTTTATATAGCACATTTCTTCTCCAAGTGCCTCACAAATATCACCCAAACACAGCCATGTCTGGTAGGGAAGTTAGAGACATTCCTCACTGCTCACAAAGAAGGCAACTTAAAGCCTCCTTTTATTAAAAATAACATTAATTCAGAGAGCCACAGTTTCAATTGTGTTGGAAATATTCAGTCACTCAGACTGAACGGCATGAAGCTCAGTTAATGAGGTGTTTAGCTGCTCCTTCCAGAGCAGCTCCTTCTGTACCTCTGCTTCAGGCAGTCTCTGTGACTCTCAGATGATCCCAGATCTTCACCTTGAGTTAATAATTTGCAGATAATCTTCAGAAGTTAGCTTATTGAAATGTCCAGTTTCCATAAGGACAAATGGATTACACCTCCTGCAAACAAGGCTGTTGCCACTACGTGATAGTGAACTCTTGGCAGTAATGCTCAAGGGCAAGCAATATTTTGTTATGAAAGAAATATTTCTGGTGAATATTAAATATTTTCTACCTCATCTAGTGAATTTCTTCTTCCACAAGTTTGTATCTTCACCTTCTCCAGGAAAACTAATAGGCAAGTTCTCATGTCTGCTTGTATGTCTGAGTCTTAATGCAGGACCATCTTTCTGTGTGCAAATAACTCAGATGGAGATTCAAGTTATCCTCCTGAGACAGAGGAATAAGCAGAAAATCCTGCTTTCTAGACCAAAGGGAAAGGTTAGGACAACACAGATGGTTTATAAGTTAGTCTCTGGATTAATTCAGTCAAATAAGAGGATTTAAGACAGACTAGCAGAACTGGAGTCTGGATGTTTGTTGCCTGTGCAGGTGAGGGAACGATGCATGAACAACCTTTGAGTTCCCATAAGCTTCTTCCTCACATGTCAGGCTGTAGATGCTGATTTTAGGGCTGCTCTTTACCTTTGCAGAGGCAGTGGCATCAGTGGATATTAGGAAGTGGAAAATGAGTTCCTCATGTGCAGGTCCAAGTGGAGACATTCCCCTTGCTGGACTGCAAGCTGCCACACACTGCTGATGTTCAGAAGGACTTCCCCTCTGCAAGCAACAGCTTCATTTCCCAGCTTGGAGTCCTCAAGGACTCTCTTAGCAACTGTTCCCTGAGAAATACAAAGGATCAGTGTATCTCCCAGCCAGCTCAGCCCTAAACGCTGCTTGTTTGGCCCAACCAACTTTTGGAGCTCACGAGCCTCACAAAAGCATTGGAGCATCCCTGGAAAGGCAGATGTGGCTGAGGCTGAGCTTGGGTGTGAATTAGACTCCAAAAGAGAAACTTCTCACTTAGCAGTGTGGGAAGTCCTTGAGCAGCAACAACCTTCAGGCCAAGCCATTACTTAAGTTTTTTTTTTAAATCCCCTTATTGATTATTTGCTTTTTAAAAAAGATTCTCAGACCCAGTCCTCCTGAAAGCATTGGAGGGATCCAGGGCAGCGTGGGCAGGATTTACATAAGTGCCTCCACAGAGCTTTGCCAATGCACTTTTGTCCTGGCCAACGCCTTCTCTTCCAACCCTTGGCCTCTCCAAGGCAGACACTACAAAGCCAGGAGGAACTGAGACATATTATTAGGTGGTTTGGAGCTGTGGATCTTTGCCTGCAGAAAATGCTGTGCTTGCCTTCTCCCTGACCCAAGACAGCACTTCCCACAGGGCTTCCAGAGGCAGAAAGTGAGCAAGACTAAGTGTGACTAATAGGGAAAGGAAGAAGAGCTGTGTTCACACCACTCACCAAAATACACCCTGAGGCAAGGATCCTGTCTGGGACTTCCAAGGGATGTTCTGCTTTCTACAGCCTTAGGAAATTCTGTGGCTCCAGCTGTCCTGGGGATAAGGATTCCCCTTGCTCACTGAATGTGGTGACCTGTGTCTTTATTTCCATTGCTGTGCTGCTCTCCACGGTGCCCAAAGCCATCCCAAAGAGCAAGGAGGACCACTGTGGCCTTCCCTAGGGCTGGGAGGTTGAGGAGATCCTGGCTGTTCTTCCCCTGACAATGCACATGTGCAGGGCCTGCTCTCTCCAGGTGCTGGGCAGGGGCTCTGAGGCAGCGTGTCCAGTGACCTCAGCCTGAGTTTCTGTATGACTTTGGGAAAACTCTTGGCATGTCCACTTCTCTTCACCTTCTTTGTCTTTTACACAGTCCTTAGGGATATAATTGCTTGTCCTAAAGAGGGGCTACAGTGTTAGGAATGCTGAGGCATTAAAGGTCATGTTCTTCAAGCTGGAAAATCTCACACTGAAATGAGTAAATCCAGAAACTGGGACAGTTTGATATTTCACCCAACTGGCAACTTTTAACTGATTAAAATTAGAAGATCAGGGAAAACTTTAGCTTCCTATAAAACAACCAGAGTAAAGATAAGTAATTAGGGGAAGGCTATCTATTGAAACAAAAAAAAAAAAAAAAAAAAAAACCCAACCAAAAAACCCCAGAACTCACAGAAAACAGTTTCTCCTATGGCTAAAGGCACAAGCTATAAAAAAGATTTTTTTTTTCCCCCTTCACAAATCATTTAAACATAAGTAAGAAATCAGTAGCTCCCTCTTCAGAGGCACCCTAAGGAATAAAAATGCAGTGAATCATGGGTATTTTATTACTAGTCTGTGTGTCTATCTGATGGCAAGCATCAATGGCTTCCCTTACACTGGGTGCCCAGGGGGATAGAAGAATGCAGGGAATAGCTTACTAGTTTCTGTGTCTGTCTGGTGGCAGAAATCCATGTTTTCTTATAGAAGACACTGTGGTAATGCACGGGCAGCCTTTCAGTGTGTGTGTGTGTGTGTGTGTGTGTGCCTGGCTTTCTGGTGGCCAGGCACAAAGTGGGATTGAAATGTTGCCACTCAACATGTTTCATGGCTGCTGTGGCAGCAAGGCACGATTTTGGGCTCAGCCCCTCGCAGCAGAGGCAGAAATGTTTGCCAGGCAGGTCTGCAAGGGGAGCCAAGGACAAGCATTAGGAGACTGAGAATGCTGGGGGGAATGTCCAGAGTTTAATAACAGAAACAGATATTGACACAGGAGTTTGTTCTGACATGTGGGATGGGAATACAGGTAGAAAGAATCTTCTCAGGCACGGGTTGATCCCCTGGTTTTGAGTGGCAGTGCAATAAAGCACCAAACATCGGTGTTAGTGCAGATCACTGGTTTCTAAGATGCTTCTGGGTGAATGTTGACAGCTTTGCAAACCAGCAGGTCCCAATATTTGACTCCCCATGTAGCCTGAACGTCACTGACAAGAACGTCAGAGAGGGCCAGAGCCAGCCAGTCCCAGAGGAAGAAAGTTTTTATCCATAATGCTGAGTGATCTGTTAAAGGGCTTGTTTATCTCTGAAAATGGGTTTATCTCTGAAAATGGGTTTATCTCTGAAAATGGGTTTCTTTGACCTGCACAGGCTTTCAAGAGGGGCCGTCTGGCAGGCCATCAGCATCATCCAGGGATCTCTCCATAAATTCTATCTGAGCTTTAATACTTTGTACAGAAAGTTAACCATGTTATATCTACACTGAGGTGTAGATATACACACCTGAGTATCTACATAGAGAAGAGTAAAGATATACAGGGTAATTTTAAATAGCTGGTGAGGAGAGAGATCAGTCCAGCTGCACTCAGCATGGATCATTTGCCCTACCAGCACTACTCTGCCTTTTCCCTGCTGGACTCCTGTTATTCTGTGAGCTCAGTGATTTCCAAAAGGGGCTCCAGTCTCTGCTTTACATCTCAGGGCAACACCCAGACATGCACCAAGTATGATTTAAAGACTGCAAGGAGCAGGAATCTTGTTCATCCCTAGAGGAGATACCACAGTGATGAGCTGCCCTCGTCAAATTTGTGCATGTTATTTCTTGGTATAGACAAAGTCTCTAATGTTGACATTGTGATCTTAAAGGGAAGGGGTTTCTAAAGACCATGGCTGGTGCTCTTAAACCTCTTGGCTGCTCTTCCAAAGACTGATAATTTTTTTCTGATAATAGAAGTCCTCCAAGCTCTAGGCAAGAATAGCTTTTTTCTCCTTACTTTGGTCCATGCTTCTATTCATCATTTCCTTATAGGAGAACATAATTTAAAAAACAAACCATATAAAATTTTGTTCCTCTAGTGATTTATTTTACTTTCATGGTGTCTGGAGACATGATGTACTCCCATCCTCTCAGAGTGGTTATTAGCATCTGGCCTGGCCATTTCTTGTGGAAAGTCATAAAAATGTTTGGTGAGCAAAAGAGAGATGCTAAGTACTTTGGTGGTCTGATCAGGGAGGGTATTTAGGAAAACTGCATATTTTGTTTTGAATGAGATGACTGAGCTGTAGCCTCTTCTGGAGGCAGAGACACACAAACTGCAGCAGAGTTTTGTATTTTTCTTCTCAATCATTCTTTTCACTTATGATGTTTGAATGTTTTGTATGAAACCCCTCACTGGAATGTTTTCAGTTTTAAATAACTTGTGGTGTTTTGGTGAAAGGTAAATAAGCATCCTGACAAGGCAANAGAGGAAGGCTATCTATTGAAACAAGAACAAAAACAAACAAAACAAAACAAAAAAAAAAAAACCCAACCAAAAAACCCCAGAACTCACAGAAAACAGTTTCTCCTATGGCTAAAGGCACAAGCTATAAAAAAGATTTTTTTTTTCCCCCTTCACAAATCATTTAAACATAAGTAAGAAATCAGTAGCTCCCTCTTCAGAGGCACCCTAAGGAATAAAAATGCAGTGAATCATGGGTATTTTATTACTAGTCTGTGTGTCTATCTGATGGCAAGCATCAATGGCTTCCCTTACACTGGGTGCCCAGGGGGATAGAAGAATGCAGGGAATAGCTTACTAGTTTCTGTGTCTGTCTGGTGGCAGAAATCCATGTTTTCTTATAGAAGACACTGTGGTAATGCACGGGCAGCCTTTCAGTGTGTGTGTGTGTGTGTGTGTGTGTGTGCCTGGCTTTCTGGTGGCCAGGCACAAAGTGGGATTGAAATGTTGCCACTCAACATGTTTCATGGCTGCTGTGGCAGCAAGGCACGATTTTGGGCTCAGCCCCTCGCAGCAGAGGCAGAAATGTTTGCCAGGCAGGTCTGCAAGGGGAGCCAAGGACAAGCATTAGGAGACTGAGAATGCTGGGGGGAATGTCCAGAGTTTAATAACAGAAACAGATATTGACACAGGAGTTTGTTCTGACATGTGGGATGGGAATACAGGTAGAAAGAATCTTCTCAGGCACGGGTTGATCCCCTGGTTTTGAGTGGCAGTGCAATAAAGCACCAAACATCGGTGTTAGTGCAGATCACTGGTTTCTAAGATGCTTCTGGGTGAATGTTGACAGCTTTGCAAACCAGCAGGTCCCAATATTTGACTCCCCATGTAGCCTGAACGTCACTGACAAGAACGTCAGAGAGGGCCAGAGCCAGCCAGTCCCAGAGGAAGAAAGTTTTTATCCATAATGCTGAGTGATCTGTTAAAGGGCTTGTTTATCTCTGAAAATGGGTTTATCTCTGAAAATGGGTTTCTTTGACCTGCACAGGCTTTCAAGAGGGGCCGTCTGGCAGGCCATCAGCATCATCCAGGGATCTCTCCATAAATTCTATCTGAGCTTTAATACTTTGTACAGAAAGTTAACCATGTTATATCTACACTGAGGTGTAGATATACACACCTGAGTATCTACATAGAAAAGAGTAAAGATATACAGGGTAATTTTAAATAGCTGGTGAGGAGAGAGATCAGTCCAGCTGCACTCAGCATGGGATCATTTGCCCTACCAGCACTACTCTGCCTTTTCCCTGCTGGACTCCTGTTATTCTGTGAGCTCAGTGATTTCCAAAAGGGGCTCCAGTCTCTGCTTTACATCTCAGGGCAACACCCAGACATGCACCAAGTATGATTTAAAGACTGCAAGGAGCAGGAATCTTGTTCATCCCTAGAGGAGATACCACAGTGATGAGCTGCCCTCGTCAAATTTGTGCATGTTATTTCTTGGTATAGACAAAGTCTCTAATGTTGACATTGTGATCTTAAAGGGAAGGGGTTTCTAAAGACCATGGCTGGTGCTCTTAAACCTCTTGGCTGCTCTTCCAAAGACTGATAATTTTTTTCTGATAATAGAAGTCCTCCAAGCTCTAGGCAAGAATAGCTTTTTTCTCCTTACTTTGGTCCATGCTTCTATTCATCATTTCCCTATAAGAGAACATAATTTAAAAAACAAACCATATAAAATTTTGTTCCTCTAGTGATTTATTTTACTTTCATGGTGTCTGGAGACATGATGTACTCCCATCCTCTCAGAGTGGTTATTAGCATCTGGCCTGGCCATTTCTTGTGGAAAGTCATAAAAATGTTTGGTGAGCAAAAGAGAGATGCTAAGTACTTTGGTGGTCTGATCAGGGAGGGTATTTAGGAAAACTGCATATTTTGTTTTGAATGAGATGACTGAGCTGTAGCCTCTTCTGGAGGCAGAGACACACAAACTGCAGCAGAGTTTTGTATTTTTCTTCTCAATCATTCTTTTCACTTATGATGTTTGAATGTTTTGTATGAAACCCCTCACTGGAATGTTTTCAGTTTTAAATAACTTGTGGTGTTTTGGTGAAAGGTAAATAAGCATCCTGACAAGGCAACCATTGGAGCAGCCAAGGGCAGCTGAAATTTCATAAGAGTTGGAGGGTGAATAATTTCCAGTATTGCAGAAGATCAGGAGACATGGACAGTGGGTCTGAGTCAAAGGACTGGAAATCAACGTCAGCAGGCTCTGGATCAGGCAAGTAAGAGAAGAACTGGCCAGCTGGGGGAGGACAGCTTTCCAGAGGACATTGTAATGCTTCACATGTAATTTCTTGGGCAAAAAACAACTGTAATCAAACCCTGTGAGTACCAGAAATGTCCTTTTTTCCCAGTGTAATAATAAACATTGAGCTTGTAGGGAATTAGAGGTACCACTCCGGTGAAAACATGCTTCACTAATTCAGTTTTAACAAGAAAACCAAATTTTTCTTGTTTTTTCCTGTGGTTTTGGTCTATGCAATTTTTGAAAGACAAACAGCTCAGAATTTTCATGAATGCATTGAAATTAGTAAATGTGGGGAAAAAAAAAAAACAAACCAAGAAGCTACCATTGAAATTATACTAATGTAAGACAACTGAAGCCTAAAGTATTCTGTTTCTCAATAGCAAATTAACACCTACAAAATTAAACCCAGGAATTATAACAGATTATTAGAAAAGCTAAATCACTTAATTGAACCTGCAGATAAACTATACAAACTCTAATAAAATATTTAAGAAAATGGCAAAAAATAATGCTCCCTGTAAATACTCTGGGATGTGGTTGCTTTCATAGTTGTGTATGGAGAGGAGTTTTATAAATAGCCATAAATCACTTGTGGACCAGACATGGAATTACTATCACCAGCACTGGAATTGGTGTTGCTATTGCAGTGACCTAAAATAACATTATGCTGCTTTTGGACACCCTGTAGGAGACCTTGGATCTCAACATATCCTGATTTATTCTGCTTCTATGATTTCTGTCAACGATATTGGCTGAAGAGCTCAGTTCTTCCCTTGGGCCTTGAACTGCAGGCTTTCAGCTGATTCAGGGTAGCATTGACCCACAATTTCGTGACTCTTTCCATAGCTCTGTGCAGGGAATTGCTAAGGGAAGATGAAATTCCATGTTGGAGGCTCAGACCTTCCTGTATCTGCCATTTGTAACCCAGAGAGAAGATACCTTAGGGAGAGTACAAAATTTGCAACACGCTGTCACTATTTTGTGCATATTCTCTATCCGACAATATTTTGTCCATATTCTGTATTAGTCCATATTCTGTATCAGTGAATATTCCACATCAACCCCTTTCCACTGCAGTCCCCATTTTCTGTCTGAAACTAATGTATATGTATATACATGAATGTTTTGATTTGCCACTTCATTTAACTCCTCTGTGCTAAGAGAAACACTAATATTTATTTCAGAGCACTGTAAAGCTTTTTTTTCCTGCAGTGTCTGCTCTCTGATTCCAGGAGAACACTATCATGTGAAAGAACCTATTCAAAATCCATTGCCTTCCCATCCTTTTAATTTATGCAGCCAGATTTATACTCTGACTTCACATATCAGTTCTTGTCTGCTCTTGAGTTCATTTGCTTTCACAGCAGACAGAGCTGCTTAAGTAGCTGCACACATACCAGCCTTCTTACACTGGAATGATATTGTCCCTAGGTGGGTTTCCCTTTAATTGCCACAGATCCTCCCAGAAATTCTGGCAGAGCACATCACAAGTTCAGCAGATGAGAGACGATTGGGTGATAAAAGCCTGCTTGTGCTGCTCTTAACCCAGGAGGAGTAAAAGCTGATTCTCCACATGCCCCAAATGAAATTAAGGGGGCTACTGAAAGAGGTCATGGTTGCACGGTCACTTTAATCTGGCATAAATCTGGCTGCTGCTGAAAGGGGCTGTTCCACCCTCTCCCCCTTGCTCTGCACCCAGTCACTGCTTTCACCCACTCTTGTCTGGCACCAGTGTCTGCCTGGCTGTGCAATGTGTTGGACCGCAGGATCCAGCCGAGTATCAACTCCATTACTTGAACACTTTTTTAAAAATCCGTTTCTTGGGGTAGTGGAGGGCACATGAATGCTTGTGCTGGGGTATGAGTGTGCAGGGATGGGTGTCTGGGGGAACAGGGAATGGAAGAATTGCTTCTCCAGCCACAGCCCAAAGGGCCATTGAATGATGGCCTGATTAGCCCAGCAGCATCCAACCCACAAAATGAAACTACCCAGGCAAGGCTGTGAACTTTTCACATTTCTTGGCAACTCTTCTTCTTCTTTCTCATAAGCACTTCCCATTTCCAGTAGCCACCCAGCACTGAGGTTTGCAAGCATTTTTTGTCCTAGGAATCTCTTTAGCAGTAAACACAGTTATCTGTGTTGCCTTCTTTTTTCCATTTGTAATGTCTATCCCCCAGCAGCACTGCTCCCAGCATGTCAAATTAATTTGAATTTCTTGTTGTTCTCTTTATTTTCCTTTTACCACAATGTGCGTGCCATCCTAAACTTTTCCAGAGACCAGTCAACCAAAGAAAAACAAGGTATTTTTCCAAATTACCCAAACAATGAGCATTTAATTTCTAAGACACATCCCAAAGACCATTTCCCAGTTCAGTGAAATACTGTCCTAGTTCTGTTGGGCTCAGGAGCAGCACACAGTTGAGCTGTCCCAGGAGCAAAGCAGTGCTTTGGTTGTGGCTCCCGGGTTTCCTCCTTTCCAAAAGCAGCAATCCATGTTCACATTGTGCTTGGCTCCAGCCGTGTTCTCCTCCTGGCTGCCTTGCTGTGCAAGGGCTGCCAAACCAAAATTCCTCAGCTCCCCTCCCCAGCCCCCCCAGCCCCACCCATCTGTGTGGGAACGGGGAGGCCACTGCTGGAACCTGCCACACCAAGGTAAGAGAAGAAAGGGGAAACTCTCACTGCCAAACTCTGCCACAAGAGAAAAATTCCTGTATCCACTGCTGGGGCTGGGCAGGTTCAAACCCACGGCAATAGGAACTTTTGTAGCATCTGTGGCTTTTTCTTTACTGTGATGGGAAAAGCCCCTCTGTGTGGCACATTTGCACAAGACTTGACACCAGAAAGTGCTGGAAAACTGAAGCATAAAACCCAGGAACAGAACAAGAAAAACTGTAAGATCATCCTGCAGAGACAGAAATCTTCCAGGTCCGTGTTTTGCATTTGTCCATCCTCATTCAGTTTTACCACAAAGCTGGTGGTAATTAGTGCTGGTTGCACCTTCTGAATCCACTTGTCTGGTGCAAAACACCCTAAACTACACAAGCTTCATCCTGTGCCATTGTTTTGACTGTACTGGGGAGAGTCTGGGACTTGTATCCCCCAAAACCTGCCCATTCCAAAGAACTAGAAAGGATTTGGGATTTGGGTGTGAATTGTTACACTGGTGTGTCCCGTGCCACAGTGGGGAGTGCTGTGTGGTGATGCCCATGGAGGCAGTGATCTGTCCAGCTTACAACAAATGAGGATCTGGCCATTGAAATCCCTTGTTGGAGGAAAAAATTATGCTGAAAAAAGGTTTTATTTTTAGGTGGAACCTCCAAAGTCAGCTTGCCATGGGGAGTTCTGACATTCTGCTACTGGTTTGAAATACTTGCACTGTGAGGATAAAACTGAAAACTACTGTAAGGCTTAAAGCTTTATGTAACTATGCGCTGAGATAAATTATACACGATTTAACAAGATGTTCTATGAAACAAAGTGGAGTTTTCTCCACAATTCAGAGAATTGTCTTTGCGGTTTTAGTCAAAACACAAGGGAAACATTCTTAGCTTCTTTTTTATTTGACAAATGTTTAGAAGAAATGTGCTTTCTTGTCATTTTGGTTTGTTGGGGTTTTTTTTTTTTTATAGCTTGCTTGAAATGATTTCTTATTTTTTGAATTGCTCTGGTCTGCTGTTTTCCTTCCCTACTCTTGGAGCTAACTTCTCTTTCTTTCTCTCAAAAACTGATTGCATTTGTGTCATCTCCAGACAGGTCACAGGAGGTACACTGAATGCACACTGGATATGTTGCACATCTGGTTTATATCCACTTCCCATCCCACAATGCAGTATTTCTGCATCATTACCATATATCAAAGCACAAAGGACACACAGACAGTGCAGCTAAGTGGACACAGTACATGAAACACAACTAAAATCTCAACTAGTTTTAAATAGCCAGTTCTCTTTTATACACAGTTCCCAGTCTGTGCAGTAGAGCAGTACCAAACTGAAGAACTGCAACACAATGTAAAGTTTTCCACAAGGCATAAAAGGCCAACAAACTCAGTGTTCTGGGTTTTCTTTGCAACAGCCTTCTGGCATTTGTATGTAATCCTGAGAGACTCATTTTAGGCATAGAAAAAAGAAGTTTCTATTTAGACAGAATTTGTGTTGGTCTCTCATTTTTCATGATATGGACTAAAAGAGGGGTTGCTATACTACCTGTTATTTGTAGGTCATTTCTCAGGGACCCTTGAACCTGGGACTTCAGCAGAGGGGCAACACGTCCTGTAGGTGACAAAGGCAGTGGAGTTGCCTTCAGATCAGCATCCACTGCCCCTTCTCTGTCAGTTCATTTGCTCTCCTCTTAGGAGATGGGAGAATCTGTCTTGGTCAGCACAGGACAATAGCTCTGGATCAGTGTGAAAGAACTAAGCCAGCAGTGATCCCCGAGGCACCAGCACTACAGGCCAGGGGATCCTCAGAGCAAGGGAGAAAGAAGCACTTTATGCTGCCTTGGGCTCCTCTGGGTCTGTCAGAGTCTCACTGAGGAAAGTGTTTGTCCAGGCAGGTTTGGTTGGGCTGTTAGCAGCACCAGCAACTTTCTAGGCGTTCATCTGTAAGTTTGACCAGCTGAGACCCTCTTGGTGTTTCAGACTTCTGCAGTGGCACAAGCCAGGCAGGGCTGCAGCCATCGCTGGGGGAGATGAGCTGACACATTTCTGGGGCAAGCAGGCAATGCTGGGGGACTGACAGACTGACTGACAGCCTGAGGGATGTCTCCCTGGCTGACAGCCCAGCAGACAGGGGTGCTGGGCAGCCCCAGAGCAAGCAGCTTCATGAGGGACTGGAGTGTGCAGCCCCTTGTAAACACCTTGTGAGTCTGCAATGTCACAAGGCAATCTGGCAGCCCAAAGATCAGCTCTCGTAACTGAAATCTCTGCTTCTATAAACTCTTGGGTTTAGGAAAAAAACCCCCCCAAAAAAAGAAAAGGCCCTCTGAGTGTCAGACCTGGGCCTGAAAAGGTGTGACAGCAATGGGAGCTCAGCCAGTTCCTTGCAGGGATGGTACGTGCTGGGAAGGGCAGCACCAACTGCCCATTGTCTCCATCCTCCCATCCCTCCACCCCCCAAACCGACGTGCACACCTGCACCTCCACACTCCCAGTTCCACTCTGATTTGCCCCTGGATTGAATTAAGCTGAAAGATCAAAGAGCAAAGCTGGGACAGTTTCCACACAGCATAGACCGGAGCTGTCTGCTCTCAGAAACCAGTCCTGTGCTTGTCCCTGCTGGCCTCACCTGATTCAATCAAATCACAGCCCAAGGTCTGCTGCCCCAGCGCCCTCCCATCACACCCCCATCAGCGTTCTTCCCACTCAGACTTCTTCTAACTTTGCCCAATATGCTCCAAAATGCTAGGAAGTTAAATTACCTTTTTTTTTTCCTCTGGAGTTGGCATTAACACTGGAAGGAAAGACATTTCTGTCTGGTCAGAGAGAGGGAATATCTGTTCCAAATGCTTTTAAAATAGGCACATCAAACTTTATGATACTCCCTCTGAAAGAGTGGATTCTATTTTCCTTATATAAAATTTGGAGCAATTTTCCATGCCCACATCCATGCAGCCTGTCTTATTCCTGGGTTTGGGGAGGCTGGGTCTCCATTAACTGAGCAATGCATGGTTTCTCAAGGTAAACTTGCATTTTTGTAAGCATTAAATCTTCCATTTTAGAGTGAGCTTCTGTTGAAAGCATAGCTCTTAGGAAATAATAATACACAGTTACAGAGTTAAATGCAAACTCTTAAGCAGAATTAAGCTACTTTATTTACAGATTTCCTCAGAGCATGCAGTCCATTATTCCACCCTAAAAATTTTTGGACGGTCAAGTTGATGTATTTATTGTTCCTAAGTACCCCACCCTAACACCAGTCAATTTGGGCAATGGCTGCATTGTCCATGTGACAGAGACCAGGAGGTGAGGTTTGTAGGCAGTAAACTCTGCTCATGAGGCAAATGAAGTGAACAATGTCTGAGTGATAACATTATGCTAAATGCTGATTTCTCTGACTTTCTGTAACTACTACAGCTCCTTTCAACATCCAGTCAGCTCTGTCACCAGCAGGTGAACACAGCCATTGCAGCCCAACTTTAGTGAGTTTGTCTATATAACATACAGCAACGTTGTATGGGGAGGTGTTTGCACTCTGTGTGCCATAGGAGTTGAGTTTCTGAGAGGGAACAATAGGCACTTCTGTAACTGAATTCCAAAAATAAAAGGAAGCTACCAAAAAGTGCATAGGCTAATAAAAACTTAGCATCTTTTGTAGTCCTTCTCCACTGATAATGCCCTGCATTCATCTCCTGCAGGGGAGAACCTTTAGAGATAGCAGATGAGCACAGCTGAAAACAAATGAGATGTGTGGGAATAAATTGAGTCAACAGTTAAGGAAAGAGCGACCTTGCTGTCATTTCATTTATTTTCTTGTCTTGTTTAATTTAAGGACTTATGTTCTAAAAAAGCATGTTTTGGTGTTTCTGCTGTCCCTGAGCTCCTCTCTCTGTGCTGGTGATTTACTGTGTGCAGCCCAGAGCTGGAATCCACTTCTCCCTCTGCTCAGGCAAATCCTTCTGGGCACATGTGTGTCCATCAGACCTGCTCACGTGGGAGTGTGGCTTGTGGATTCAGCAGCAAAGATGTTGATGCACATGGAGCAGAATTAAAAGTTTGGGAATAAGTTAGCTAGGTGTCTTGAACATTTGTCATCCCTAGTAACCAGGAAATAGATGGGCAAGTGAATTGATGGAAGTAGCATCCTCCTAGCCCTTGGCAGGCATGAAGTTCAGGACAATTCCTTTCCTAAGCAGAACTGAAGATGTTTCAGCAGTCCCAGGGTGTAAATAATGCTGCAGCCCTTAGTTAGCCCAGTCAGTTCATCATCCATGCTCCTTGGGATGGATCCCAGCCAGACTTACAGCAATGCCCTCTGTTCAGGGCACTCTGAAGTCCACTGTCAGACCAGGTGGTTTGAGGGAAATTCCTCTTTGTTTCCTGAGTGGATGAACTGCCTCATGTTCCTTTGGGGTGAGCCAGCCCTAGGTGCTGCTGGAATGATGAACTCAGGGGCTGGTCAGGGGCAGAGCTCAAGGAGACAAGCACATTTTCACCCTCAGACACAGCAGTAGCAGTGGGTGAGAAAGATTTAACCTCCCTGGGTAGTTTGGGCACAGCTGCTGAGGAGGCTGTGCAGCTGATAAAAGCAGCCTAAATGCACAGAATTATCCTCAGTTCACCAAAGCTGGCTGGAGAAGACCTGAGAAGGTCCAGTTCACAGTGACAGCTTGGGGTGAGGAAAGGAAGACTTGTCTGACTCCAGAGGCCATGGTCTCTCACATCCATGAGCAATTCTTTCCCGAGGCTGGGCTGGAAAGCCCTAACTGGTACAATCACACAGAATGACTTCTGTAGGCACACACCAATAAATAAATAAACTGGCTTCTTATCAGCTGGAGGGATTTTTGTCTTTGACTCTATTTTTGTGATTGTTCACTTGGCTGAAACTCATTGCATCAAAGTGTCTCTTAAGAAATGCTTTTAGCCCCAAAGCCATATTAATATTTAAACTGTTGTTCTCAAGCAGTGCAACAGCTGTGTGATGTGAAATAAAGACATTTTTCTCTCTTTCCCTGAGCAGCTCTAAAACATCTCATGGTAAATGGAGAAGAAGGGGATTTTTTTTCTGCTATGACTCTTATGTAAAATACCAAATACTAACAACTCACCCTCAACCCTCCTCTGGTGCTATAGATTTGATCTTAGCAAAACTTTGTGTATCACTGAAATGCACTCAAATATTAAGGACTTAAAAATAAGTTACTCTGGGCAGAAACCTTTTCTGAAAACCTTAATTTCTGCACTTGGAATGCTGAAATGTAGTTCAGATCCATCCACTCTTGAAGCTTAAGCTACATTTCTATAATTTAGAGCACATTAAAATATTCATAAATATATATACATATAAAAATAAATACAGATACTAATCCACTTCATTTACTTGTTTTGCTTTTCAGTATAAATGAGCCTAAAATCATGGCTTTCACAACTGGGAAATAAATAAATGTCTTTGCATAGTTGTCAGGGCTGAATGAAGGCAGAGCTATGGCCCTACCATGAAGCCCCTGCTCAGACTTGAACGCCTCAGAATGGCCAGTAAATGTCAGAATTGGGAAGAACAAGGTATGTCACACCCCTTGGAACTCCCTCCCTAAAGGCATAGAATCTGCTCTACACCATTTGTATTTCAAGCTTTTCTTTGTACCCAGCAGAGCTAGAACCACGTTTTCTAAGTGAAAAATGAAAATCTGGTTCCTTCATGGGACTGTGGGATGTGACCAGCAGCAGTTCAGCCTTGATCCATCCCTGTCAGTTGCTTCCAGGAAGAATTTGCTTTGTGAACATAACATTTGAAAAAGATGTATTTTCTCTCTTTTAAGTCATCGTAGTTTCATTTTTAGCAAGGTGAGGGATCAACACACCCTACTCTGAGTAGGCCTCTGATGGGTTGGGATGGTCCATGAATGGTAACTACATCTGCAGCCTCAGAGTAGATGTTCAGTGGCAGGCAACTAAGAAATGAAGGAGTAAATTTTGTACAAGTTGGCCTCAGATGCCTTGTCATTTCCCAGTAAATTAAAGAGTCTTCCACTGGATCTTTAAATGTATTGTACCAGTATTATTCCATGATTGCAGAAACAGCCTGACCCTGTTTTGCTGGAGTGTTCCATTCCCTACAGAGGAGAGCTCAGTGCTGCTCCTGTGTGGACCATAGCACCAATAAATTGAGCACAAACCCCTTTTTGTGGCTTTTCCTGGGGTTGCCGTTCAGTGTTGCTCTTTCTTTTTCACTGTTATTTGGGGTTTTTTTCCCAGAACTTTAATCAAAGTATTTGCCAGGGAAAAGAAAAAAAAAAAGTGCTCTGCTAATTACTTGTGTGCTTATAAATATTACTTTGGTAATAGAAGTATAGGAGTTCACTACTGGTGCTGGAACTAATCCTATACAGGGTATGGGAAGCAGATAGAAGAATATCCTGCACTGATGGAATATTGAGCTCTGTTGATACCTGGACAGGAGAAGTTCTGTGGACCAGATATTCCAGTCCATTTTGAGGACTGGTCTCAATTTTATGGACACTGCAGAGTGACACCAAAGGTTCTTAGCAAATCCCTAAGCCAGGTACATTCTGAACATCTGAAGCATTTTGCTGAATTCATTTCTTGAAATCAGTCAATAGTTGCTGTTTATTCTGACAAATACAAAATACAAAATGAAGCAATGTTCTGCCTCACTTTGGTCTAAGATCTCCTCTATTTAAGGCTGGCTCACTCAATTTAATAAATGTATGTGCATGATGCTTGTGTTATATAGAGAGATGCCCAAATGGATCTTTAGATCCAAATCTCCCCAAATGTGGAAAAAAGAAATGCACTTCAACAGATCATATCTTACTGAAAAAAAAAAAAACAACAAAATATGAAGATGAGCTTGAGATTTGGAATAACACTAGGGCTCCAAATTTTTGGATTCATGTTGAGCTGACACTGGGCTGTCCCTGCTGCTTCGGCAGAATAAGGAGAGTTTTAATACCTCAGAGTTCATTGAACCTCTTCTGCTTTTTACTGTTCTTCATTTTAGTGTGCATTTCTACCCCCAGACCTGAAAAAGGATTAAAATGCCAGATAGGAGACAGATCACTCAGCATTTCTAATCACACAGCAGAAATCTCAAGATACATAGTTCTCACAAGGTTTTCTACTCTCTGTAGACCATAAAAGGCTCAGACAACCTTCTGAAATCCACTCTGATCTCTTTAGTTATTAAAAAATAAGTTTTCACTTATCTAAATCTAAAGTAGGCTCCTACTGCAGTGATCACATTCAATCAATCCAATTTCACTCCACTGCTTCAGAAATTATTTATGCATTCATTCACTGGGAGTAACAGAAGTCTTCATTCAAAACAATATTCTGGCAATTGAAACAGGGCTGGAACTATTGCAAAAGGAAAAAAAAGCCCTGGAGTACTGCAGGGAAACATTTCCATACACATTATATCATAATTTCAGAGGGCTACAGGCATTTTCTTTGTCACTCCTTTTCATATTCATGTTTCAGAAATGCTCCAGAGCAGCTGTCCTGTCATTGTAAGTGGAAGAATGTGGTGACCTGGTCAGCCTCCCTGAGAAGCAGACAAATATTGAATCATCTAAACTGCAAACTGGTAAGTTTAGTGTTGCATTTTCCATAACCTTCATCACTGTGAAAGTGAATTTCAAATAAAGCAAGTGACTGACTTGCTTTCAGGGAGCTTTCTGGAAATTCCAGTCTTAGTAAATAAGAACTTCTGGTGCATGTTTTCCTGCAAGGTAAGTCTGGTAGAAAGAGCCAATTAGTTGAACTGCCAAATTGCTTAGTGGCATTAGTGTAACAACTTCATGTCCTATTTGTCTGTCTGTGATAAAATCTTTTGGCCTTGCTGAAGAAGTTGATGCTTTCAAAACTGCCAGCTTTTGCCTTTTTCAATGAATTGTTGTGTATTTAAATCAGAGCACATATTATTTATCTGCTCTTTATAGAGAGACACTACATTTCTGGCCCTGAACACAGTCTGCCTTTTCAGTACACTCTGTACTGCACCTAACACAGTTCCCTCTGCTGCTAAAGATAATAAATGTAGGAAGATAATGTCATGCCTTGAAGAGAGATGCTTTTACTAATTGATCAGTCTGCACCTTAATTTGGGGTAATTGAACATGGATCAAATTATCTACTTTGAGAGGGAACAGCTTCTGCAAGCACACAAAATCTTCTGTTAGCATCTCTGTGTGGATGGCAGGCAGTAAAAAGCCACAAACCACCACAATGTGCTTGTAGGAACTTTCAGCCACTCCTTTCTGTGGCATAACGAAGCACAACCACACCTATACCCACAGAGCAGCCTGCAACCCAGAGGGGGAAAAAATCAGCCATTTGCTGAAGGACTTTATTTGATGAGTTAGGGGTGACTTTTGATTTTGATCAATTGAGCTGCACATTTTAGGAAAAGGTGTAAAAACCCAAGCGGGAGGGTGAGGGGTGTGGTGCTTTCAGCCCTGGCGAGCTGTGAGCCTGGTTGTGTGCAGAAACACTGGCATCTAGTGGGCAGCTCCTCAGCTCGGGAAAGGCACTGGATGTAAAGGATTGCAGCTTAGAATTATGCTTATCATGGATGAAAGGTTTTCCCAGATGTGTTTTAATCCTTCTCTTCAAAAGCATTTGGAAAACAACTATTTTTCCAGCTTTCCCACCTTCAGTATGCAACTTTCACAACGTTTTTTCTTCTGGTTTGCAGGCATGCAGGAAAGTCCAGCATTCTTCCCCAAGATTTTAGATATGGACAAAAACAAACCTGCAACTAATCCTTGAACATGCTCAATCTAGTTCAAGCACAGCAGAGCTTTGGAGAAAAGATCTGTGTAGAGGAAGAGAATAGAAACAAACTGAAGGACTCTGAAAAAAAGTTTAATTACATAATCCTGTAGCTATAACTAAGGATACTTATGCAGCGTTTACTTTTTATGCTAATTATCTATGAGTTTTTTCACTGCTGAGTCACAATAAATGCTTGAGCTAATTTATTTATACCTGATCCTAAGATCCTGTTCTCTTGTTACTGCATTCTGTGTCAAACACTGTGTATATTTTATGGATGTACAGAAATACACACCAAGCAGGATGAGGGGTTGCTGCATCCATGGCAATAGTCTAAAGCAGTCACACGCCTTCACTCTCTCTTTAGCTTTCAGTGTTTGCCACTGATGAGCAAACTTACCAAAGTCTGCTGTGCTGTGCTGGCCTCCTCCTCTCTGGCTGCCTCTCCCATAGGCTGGAGGGTGTTTCTGTGTTTACTTGCAAGATTAATTTGTATGAAGGGATGACTTGGCTTCTTAAATCTGGCAGAAGAGCTGGATGTCTTAAAAAGCAGTAACTTGGCTATGTTCTTCATGATCACAGGATTCCAGAGGCACTCATAGGCTTTAGTTTAGATTTTTTAAATTATTTTTAACTTCAACATTTTTAGTTCATTCTCCTTTCCTTTGCACTTTTTTTCCCTGCCTTTATTCCATATATTTCAAACTTTCCTATATGGTGTCTGCTGCTTTTCTTGCCTTGAGGGACCAGGAGGTCCTTCAGTGGTCAGTTCTAGCCCAGAACAGAAGTGTAGATACTAATAAGAGAGGTGGGCTGGGTTTGAACATGAGTGCAAATATGAGTTGGCTCCTTTGCCCATCAGCCTGACACCAATGTGGGCTAAAGGCTCTTAACACTACACCATAATTCCTTCCCTTTTGAAGTGGGAGGCAATGTGGATCAGGGATCAGGAAGTACTTCACCTTTCTATGTTTCTAGTTTTCTCCTTGTTAATTAGAGTTAATAATACTTAACTTTTCCTTGGAGACACCTACGTGAGATCCTTCAGCCCTCATGTGGAAAAGCAAACTTCAAAGCAATGAACAATCTCTATTCCACGTTTGCCTTAGCATTAGCTCAGTGTTACTGAGAAGAACTGAGTAGAACCTTCTACTTAACCTTCCCAGTTACCTTAAAAATGACTGAGTATAACTAGATGGGAGTTCTTTTATTTCAAAGAAGTACTTGAACATCGACTTGCACATGTTGAAAGTTGACATAATTGTCACCAAATGAATTTTTCGCTGTGCAAATAAAAACAGAGCCAGGATTTTACCTAATGACTTTAACTCAAAGAGATATGCAAATTTAGATCTCTGTATTGATAGAGTTATGAATGAAGCACACAATAGCAGCCTGATTATACTTTTTCACATGCCCAGATTTAATCTATCATTTATCTTGGCAGCAGGGGAAAGCAAGCCTTTGATGCTTTGGGATTTAAATTATTTCTAGGAGTCATCTAGGAGAGCTGTTTTAATGGAAGGAAAGTATACCAGAAAAACTGTTGATCTGTTCCAGCCTATCAAAAGCTCTGTAGCACTGATTATCTTACAGACATTCATAAAATTGTGCTTTATTTCGCTCCCAGTCCTCAGGCTTCAAGTGTGACTGCAGGAGAAGCACTGAAAGTTACTTTGCTCCATTCATAACAAATTCTGTTGCCATTACAGATCACAGCAGTCATTTAAGAGTCACCAAGCAAATTTTTATGTTGTTTTGCAGGTATCAGGTGTTTCCCATGTGACTGTACAAGGTATTATTTTCCAAGGTATAAGTTATAAAGGCACACAGGCAGGAAGGGATTGGCTGGATTCATTTGCCCCTCCTGGAAGAATTACAAGGGAAAGGGAGAATTGTGCAGAGAAACTACACAATTGTTAGTCTGCACCATAGTGCTTCCCAGCTGCTGGTCCTAGAAAGTCCTCTGATGTTTCCTTAGTACTTCACAAAACTGAGCCTCACTTCCAGTGAGTTTCATCAGAATATAGTATGGGAGACTAAGGGAACAAAATCAGCTGCAAATGGAATTGAGTCAAGCTTTTATTATGAAACAATACATGAAATACTCATCAGGCAGTAAGACATAGTGTTACATAAATGTTGTGTCTTCATGCAATATTGTTAATTAACCTAGAAAACTGTAATTAAGGATTCCTCCAAAGCCAAGAAAGCTGGCCTTCTCTCCATGTTGGTACTCTGCAATTTTCTATTGACCTCTCCCTCCAAGTTCCTTTTGCTTCAGACAGTCTAAAGCTGTGCCCTTAAAAGGATACTCTAGGACTAATCAGTTGCCCATACCTCAGAAAGCGTGGAAACCCTCAATTCAGTTATTCATGCATGCAATCATTGCTGGGAGAAAATACATGGTGGTCTATAATTCAACAAGCCACTTAGAGCTGGAAGTTGTGCTGTATCATGAGGATTGCACTATACTGCAGAGAGTTCTGCTCTACAATGAGCACATAGCAAATGCAGGAATAATCTTGTCCTCCTTAACACAATCAGGTATAAATCCATGTGAAGACCTGCAGAAAAAAAATCCACAATATCAAAATCCATGCTGACATTGGCCATACCAATAACATCTTAAGGCCTTCAAATCATTTAAACACTTTTCTAACATTAATTCTTCACAGTGGCCTGGGAGCAGCTGTTGGGAAGAATTCCTGTAGCTAAGTGAGCCAGCCTTCAACTGTGTCTCATCTGCAAGATTTTTTTGAAAATTGCCAACTTACCTCCTAAGGCTGAAGTTTGGGAATGTTATGTTTTTGTTTCTAAATGAGTTTCAGACCTTTGGCTTATTGGGGATTAATAAACCCCCACTGAAGTCTACCACAATGTTCCAATTTTCAAAGCTATTCAGAGATGTACAAATAGATAAAAGAATTTTAAGCAAATGAACTTTCTATCTTTTGAAACAGATCAGCTGTGACAGATACCATCTCTGTATTCTGCTGCTTAAATTTTTTTAAAATATCAAGCTAAATCTGCAACTTTTATATTAAAAAGTTAACTGGGAGTGATATAGCTTCACTATTATGGTGATGATTCAAACTTAGCTGACAAATTTCATGTCTGTTTAAAAAAACTCCTTGCAGGGCAGATTGCAACCTGAATATCTCCAGGATGACAACTGAGTTTAATCCTGCCCAGTCCCACTGAGAGCTAAGTGAACAGGTACAAGATTTAAACAGAAGAGCTGGAAAAAGAACAAAAGAAGACAAGAGGGAAACAGGAGCAATCTGAAGCCACATTAATAAGAATGTTCTCAGTCACCAGCTTACACCCACATGGCAGAGAAATGTATAAGCAGTTTTATGAACGTTAACAGAACAGAGTGACAGAGTTGATGCCTGGGACACTTCTGTTGCCTGCCCCTGCTCAGCTGCCCAACACCTTTCAGCACAAGGTGTTTCCCCCAGACTTTGGTTATTCCCTTCTCTCCCAGTGTGTGGCTCTGCCTTTCATTATGGAAGAAAAAACATGCACTGTAGAAGAAATATATGTGTATATATATACCAGTTGCAGGGTAGGCAAACCCATTAGATTGGATGCACCAGATCCCTGTTGCAGTGTGGGAGGCAATGAGGATTCAACCAATGTTCAAGGAATTGTTCTTCTGATCTCTGCTCCAAGCGCTGGAGGTAAAGCATATACTCCTATTTAAATACAAAAAAAACTAATTTAATTGTGTAATCACTCAATTCTAATGGCAGGCCAGGGACCCAGGATAATTTTACAGCTGATGTAAGAGCCATTAATTTATCCCTTAAAAGAATCAAATATAGTGAAATGGTGTTGCTAGTCAGCTTGCCCCAGCCTAGCAATATTTAGTGAATGACATCATCTCCAGATCAGTAAAGGTGTTGAGCAAGAATTATACAACAATATTCATAAATTAGGAATTCTGTATACACATTTCTTATTTGCATATCGACACAGAAGCCTTTGTTGGGCCTGAGGGTGCAAAGGATTCTCACAAATAGGTCTCTTATAGCCCCTTTTGAAAACTGGTTCCTGCTGTTTAAAGAACATTAACCCCTTGCAGGATCATATGGCAGGACTGAAGGGTTCTAACAGGTAGCATACATCCATGGTGACTGGTGATAAATAAAATAATGTCAATTTCCCAGACCACTTTACAGAGAGAGGCTTTGGTCTCAGCAACAAATTTATCAAAGTAATGTGGGCTGTGTACTAAAAACTCGACCTCAATCAGGGACAAAATTTACTCTTAAAATGTCCCAGTCCTAGTGGGCTCATAAGCTTTGTGAACACCAGATAAATTTATTCAAAATAGTCCCCCATTGCTTTGCACAGTGGGCACTGTTGGGATGGAAGCTGTAGCCTAAACCCTTTGCACTGGCTAATGATTCCAGCATCAGGATCCTGCCTTTCACTGGGCTTTTTCTCCCCACAGCACTGGGAGTCTTGGCTCAGATCTCTGGAGAGAGACTGCCTTAGGAACTGGCAGGGAACAGAACTATGTGACTGGGAAGATCCTACATTATCCAAAGCGGCATCTCAGTCAAAGTACATTTAAAACATGCTGATAATATAAATCACATTTTTTTAATAATCAAAGGGGGCTGATCTTTCTGTCTGTAACTGAACAGGTTTTTTACTCAAGCAGCCCTGTGGAAGTCAAAGAGTGTCACAAAGAATTGCAAATTACATTCCTCAGCTCAGCATGATCTGGCCCAGTACAAACAGCTTTTGCTTAAAAAAGATGAAGAGAGGTGGGTTCATCCCAGCATTCATTTCATTCTGCTACAAAGCATCCATACAAAATCAGTTTTTCTCCTTGAGTCCATGTGCACAAGCTGTGCACAGGGATGCACCAGCCATGCACCTTCATTCACATGGAAAATCTCCACGTTCCACAGGGCAATGAGGGTTGTTTTTTTTTTTCATCAGAAGATGTTTCCTTTTCTACTGAAAACCTTGACATTTAGGGAGCAAAGCAAATATTCTTGTGTTTGGATTTTCTTACAGAGGGTCAGCTTTGCTTTCTAGATAAAGAGTAAAAGAAAATAAATAAAAGCAGGTTGGAATTTCTCAAAAAGTGTTTGTTCCTAATCGTGCTAGGACAGAAAGTGGCAAGGACAGAGCAGCAGAGTCAGAAATCCAACATTTCTTTAGCCCTGAATCCCTCCTCTCCCCACACAGGGTCATACAATTCATAAGGATCACCAAGTCCAACTCCCTGCTCCTCAATGACCACCTAAGACTAAACATTGCATGCATGCATGTAGCTTCTTGCCATACAGGAATTACCTCAATCCAACTGTTCTGCTGCTTCATTTATTCTGTACTCAATATTTGTTATATTTACCACATAACCTTAATCCTGGTGGTATATTAAGCATAAGCAGAGATGGGAGCTGTATTCCCACTGATTTGCAAAAACTACAAGGCTCATTTGACAACTTAGAAACCAAGCCAGTCCTGAGTGCTGTGGGCAGCAGTGCAGCATTCTGGTTTTTGGCTGTGTTGTGCAATTTTCAGGGTACAAGGTTGTCAACAGGCACGGAGCAATATCCTTGTGCCAGCTTTGCTTTGTCCTGGTGTCCCCTTTGACAGTGTGCTCAGCCAGTGGTGGGCAGGTGGATTCTTTTTGGCTGGTGTGCATTACCCACTGGAAAGGGAAAACCAGGAGCTGTTTCTACAATCCTGCAAGGCACGTAGTGCTTTCTCATCCTATGGAGTCCAGAAGTTCAGCACCTTGCTAAACTGAGCCCCCTGTGCTTGCCACACGCACAATCCCTTGTGTGCTCCTGGCCCCTGTGGGCTTTGCCTCTTCAGAACCACGTCATTTCAGCTCAGTTTATTTACTTTGGAAAGAAATAGGCAGTAGTTTTAAAATATCTTGAGTACCCTCAAGAAGTGCAGGATTATGTGTTTAGTCTTGTCAAAGCCAGGAAAAGAGAAGGCTCTTTAATTCTTTTACTTTTTCTTTTGTTTTAATAGGCTTTAGAAAGCAATAACTGTAGATACTGCATGCAAACCCAAAGCTGTTGCATTAAGCCAGCAACTAAAAACTCTTACACTATCATAAAAAACTATCTGCAGCATCCTTAAATAAGTCAATGAAAGTAAGTGATTTTTAAAGCTGGTTGAGAACTACCTCAGTCTCCACACTGACCACTGACACCTCTATCTCCTCTCTGCCTGCAGTGCAAAATGCACTGGAAGCAGAAGACATTTCCTGTTACTTAGTTTTTCAGGAACAAGCTGATGAAATCCACATCTCTAGAAATGAAATGCCACTTTCTTTGCAATAATTTGATTGGTATTTTTGAGCAATGATAAATAATCTCCTCATTCTGCAAGTGAACATTTCCTGAGCAATACTCAGCACTTACGGAATGCTTTTAACTGTAATTGAAAGAATTTAAAGCGTTTTTTTAAATATTTCATGGAAGAATTCAGCTGCTTTAAAGGGTGATATTAATAACATATTGCCTGGAGCAATAGACATTTAATACTAAGCACAAATGTTTTGGGGGATTTGGTGCTGGGGCTTTTTAGTTAATATAATTTAATAGTAAATGACATAAATCACCCTCATTGGTTCATCAGGGAAACCAGCTTTTCTTGGTCTGTCTTCACGACGAGTCCTCAGCATCTGTTTGGCATCTTTTTCAGACAAAATTGGTGAAGTGTCTAAAGAGAGAACAGCAGCAATTAGTTCTGAAATTATCAAAAAGTTACTATTTTATCTATCAGTTGTGAAATGAAATGTCTCCAAACCTGCTATTTTTTCTATATACAAAGTGTTCTTTCATTACTGCCCTTTCCCAGGGGAAATTGCATTCCAAGAGATAGAAGTGGAATTTTAAACCATGTTTATACTTGTGTTTTCTCTTGTTCTACTAGTATGAAGCAAAACCCACATATTCATGTGACTATAAAATGAGCAAGCATAACAGTACCATCAAACCACTGGCATTAGTTGCTCTTCCAACTCTTTGTTCTTTTCTGTGTTGCTTTATAGGATTTTTTTTCAAAGTAATGAATTAGATACATTGCAAAGAAGAGATTGTATTGAACACTCCACTTGTAGGACCTTGGTAAAATAATATTAAAATAGTGAGCAAGTAAAACTAAAATTTTGGGGGTTACAACAAATGACTACAGTGTGGTAATGCAGAGAGTTAAATATCAAATACAACATCATGATTGTTAAAAATCCAATCATGCAAAGCCTGCAATATAAAAATAGTTGAGTGTTAAAACTTAAATATATGAAAATATATGAATAATGAATACTAAAATAGAAGGCCTACAAACTAATACTACTTATATGCTCTGCAGCTCTACACACATATGCAGGTTTGTTGATATAAACTCCTACCTGTAACAGTGGTCAGCAGGAGCAGAAAGGAGACAAACAAAAGAAACTTCTTCATTTTGATTCTGCTTTCTCTCGTTCTGTTCCAAAATGAGCAACCCTCACCCGGGCATTGGCCTATTTGAAGGAGCTACGTCAGTCACAAATGTTTGTGTATGCTTTGAGTGATAGTATGATTCTGAAGACATCTGGTCTGAAGGTTTGAATTAGTCTATTATCTGCTCACACATTCTCTGCATAACTCTTTTCCTGAGGGAAAGAAAATAGAAGGCCTTTTTTTTCCACCCCAGGCTTCAGAGCTACCTTGGGCATTTTAAACTTGTGAAAATAAAGCCTATCCCCTTATATTTAGTATGGCAAGCAAAGGTTTTTGGTGCCCAAGGTAAACTATTGTTTTTTAAAAGAAACAACAGCGCAGCCCTGTTAATCTCAGAGGCAGCTGCAGAGGGGCCCCTTTGTCAAAGATTGTCTCTAACTTTGCTCCAGCAGAGAAGAACTTATTATGGGGTTTAACTCTAGCAAAGCCAAATTATGACTGCTGAGAAACACAGCAGAGTTTTCTACCAAATTAATAGAACCATACAAATGAAAAACCACATAATTCTCCTCCTTTCAGGACACGTTAGTAGAAAACAGGATTATGATGCATATGAAGCATAGTGTTAAGTAAGGGTGTAGGTTAGCAAATGTCACTGCAAACAGGTAGTTTTGGCCTTGAGACATGTCCAGAGCTCTTCTGGGCAGTGCCGTGCTGAACACATGGTACCAGCATCACCAATTTGTAGGGCATGAAATGCATCCCTTCAACTATAACAAATAAAATGTTGGAGTAGTAGTTGGAGTTCATCATTGGCTCTTACGTGAGGGAAGTGAGGAATATCCTTGGAAACTTGAGTGTTGCCCAGCTGTGCATTTTTCTGTGTTTTTTTAAGATACCAAGACCCTAGAATCCAATCAATTTTGTATATGCTGTATGGATTTACATCATTGCTCACTATACTGTTTTGAAAGTGCAAAAACCTGTAGGGTCTAACGGCAGCCACTCTTTTTAGAACTGCTCCAGGGGAAGCAGTCCAACACATAAGGACAGAACAAAATTATGAGGGGAAGGCATTTATGGCTGGGCAATAAATCACAACATGGGGAGGACAAATACAGACACAAAGGCAGGACTCAGGCAGACCTCACTGTTCTTTACAACCCCCTGCAATGTTGTAGTGATCGGGCTCTTCTGCTGTGCCTACAGAGGACCAGGGGAAATGGCCTCAAACTGAGACAGGGGAGATTCAGAGTAAATATTTCCACTGTTGGTGTGGTCAGGCTCTGGAAAGGGCTGCCCAGGGAGGTGGTGGAGTCACCATCCCTGGAGCTGCTCCAGAGGCGGTGGAGCTGGCGCTGCGTGCTGTGCTTCAGTGGTTACAGTGGCAGTGCCGGGTGGGTGCACGGTCGGACTGGGTGATCCTAAAGGCCTCTTCCAACTTTGATGACTCCGTGATTCTACGGCAGAACGAAATTATGGGAAAAACCATTTATGGTTGGGCAATAAAGGCACAAACACGGCGGTCACTCGGCCCCGAGCCAGCACGGCCTTCGCCTCGGGTCTGGGCCCGGCGAAGCTGGAGCTGGAGTGGAGCCGCTCCGCCAGGCACTGTCGCAGCCGCTGAGTGCCGCTGGCGGCATCCTCATTGTCGCGACAGACGGGACACGGCAGACGAGACGGGGGACGGGGGCGGGCGGCGCCGGTCTCCTGGCAACGNCTGTCCGCTCCGCCCCGTGTGCCCCGCGGAGGGGCCCGGGGCAGCGGCGAGGGGCAGCCAGGGCCGTGCGGCCGCGCCCTCCCGGCGCCGGGGGTAGCGGGCGGGAAGAGCCCGGGGGCGGCCGGCGCTGCGCAAGGCCCGGGCGGGAGGCGGAGGAGCCCCGGCCGGAACCCTGCCGTCGGCCCGATGTGGCGCAGATCGGCGCCGAGCCCCGAGGAGGGTTTAGAAGATGGTGCGTGAAGCTGCGCGTTGGCTCCCTGAGCGAAGGGGCCGTTCCGGGGCTCGCCCCGCCGCCTGCCCGAGAGGTGCGAGGGGTTAGGCCGGGGAGGCGCGGGGATGGAGGGCTCGGGCGATGCCTCCCGGGCCGTGGCCGACTGGCGCCTGGCCGTGTGGACGCTGTGCTCCGTGCTGCTGCCCGTGCTCATCACGGCGTGGTGCAGCTTCCAGCGGTCCCGGCGGCAGCTGCTGATCAGGGACATCTTCCGCAAGAGCAAACACGACTGGCACTACACGGACCTCTTCGGGCAGCCCTCGTACTGCTGCGTGTGCGCCCAGCACATCCTCCGCGGCGCCTTCTGCGGCTGCTGCGGGCTGCGCGTCTGCGAGCGCTGCCTTAAGAAGGCGGACCAGCGCTTCCTCTGCAAGGAGATCATGATGAGGGGCACCGCCGGAGCCGCCAGCTCCATGCCACACCACTGGATCAGGGGCAATGTCCCTCTCTGCAGCTGCTGCATGGTCTGCAAACAACAGTGCGGCACGCAGCCCAAGCTCTGCGACTACAGGTACTGCAGGGCAGTCTGTGTAGGAGCACATACAGCGCCGTGTCCGTGTTGTTTTCACAGGGTTGTTGGGAGACCACACCCCAAAGGAGATCCTGCAGTAGTCAGATAACATACTGTTAAAAAAAAAACCAACTTCAAAGAACCTAAAATGAAAATGGATGCTTGTGAGTCATAGATTAAGAGTGTGGCATTGCATCTCACGTTCACTGGTTCTCTTAATTGCATTACTCCAGCATGATGTGCAGGTGGTATAATTACATACAAGAGACTCTCAGTGTCCGAGGAAGTTTGTGTTTTAGGAGATGACATTGAGAAGTTTCTAATAAATTTGTCGGTTGTACAGTGGATAGCCTGAGCAATTTGGCTGGTACAGCTGTCAGAGAACCATAGTGTGCATCTCAAAATTGGCATCTTCTCAGTATAAATAGAACAATGTCCTGTAGAGGTTTCAGGTTTATTTTTAAGGATACTCAAAAAAGCTAAAGAGAAGTTTGATAAGCTGCTGCAATATATTGTTAAAGATTGTGATAAGAGTGTTTTAAAAATATGATGAACCATTAATGGACTTACAGTGTCATTAGTAAGGTTGCTTGCAAAGTTGTCAGTGCCAAAATGCAGTGATGGGTGCCCCGGTGTGTTACTTCAGCCTGCTCAAAGGATGTCATCTCTCCATCATGAGATTCTGCCAGCTTTTGCTTTGCTTCTATGTGATACTGTCAAACTGCTTGGTAAGTGAGCAGAATTACAGAGTAAAAGAGCACATTATCAGAAACAAAACCTTGAAAGTGTATAGGAGAGGAGTGAAGGGCAGGAATTTGGAGGCAAAGGGGAAAGGAAGGAAGAAGAAGAAAAGAGAGTCATAGTATAGGGCAAGTGTCATTGCTCCTCTAGCTGTGTGTTGGATTAGTCAGGAGGACTCCAAAAATAGCTTTCCTAGCTGCTTAAATCAAGGCTTTGGATGTAGCAAATGAGGATTAACATTCTGCAGAGGCTGGAAGTGGATATTGCAGTATTTCCTCTTGTTCTAGTCTGTTTTCCAGGACAGCTTTTAGAATAGGTCATAAAGCAAAGCAGTTTTGCATCACTAAATTGCGTCAGTCTGGTACAGTTCTGTGTAACCTTTTAGGTTGCAGCCTTAAAGGGGTATTGTCAATCTTAAGGAATGCATTAATTCATTACTAGTAACATTTATTGAATTAAGCTCCAGTGTTTTGTCTGTGCTCTTTAAGGATGGACAGGAGTTCAGGTTCTTTTACAGGCTTTCAGTGTAACTGTTAAGATTGCAAACATATTGCAGCATATTTATGGCACTGATTTTTTAAGTAAAAATAACTGAATTAATTTCAAACTCTTGGATTTTTTTCCCAGCAGAGTGCAAATACTTTCCTAGACTTGCAAGCACATGACAAATTTATGTGATTTTCTATAGCAAATACATAGGCTTCCAGGGAATGCATGGTTTTCCCTGTAATATGTTTAAAATATTACTTAAAATGGTGCATGTAAACATAAATATTTTAACAAAAGTCTGAAATAAATGAGCAAAATCAATGTGCTCATTTGAAGATTGTTTTCATGTTTTTTGGTCTTTTTTCTAGATGTGTGTGGTGTCAGTACACTGTGCATGATGAATGCATGATGGATTATTTGAGGACTGAGGATTGTACATTTGGAGAATTCAAAGACTTAATTATTCCACCCTACTATTTGTCTACAATCAACCAGATGCGTAAAGAGAAAAGAACCAGTTTTGAAAAGGTAATGGCCTGCTGCTTCTTGGCTTTAGAATACGCCAAAAAAACAACCAAATAAACGCACAGACAGACCTTGAAATTTGAACTCAATACATTGTCACATTAGCAACTGGCAGGTAAATGTTTCAAGATCTATGCTGTGTAAATTCAGACGTGTTTTTCATTTTACTAGCATGGTTGTTGAAGCATAAGCAGATGTGGATTTTTTTATTCCAAAATACTGAGATTTATCTTTGAGTCTTTGAATGTTTTGTTACTGTGTTCATAACACTGTAGTACTTGTTGTCCTGGGCACTGCAGAACCTTCAGCCTTGGTGTGTCAGAAGTATTTGTTTGTGTTTTGGCTACTTCAGACTAACTGCTGACATCCTCGTTTCAGCACTCGCAGGGGATGGGGTTTGGAGCAAGGCTGTAAACATTTTTAGACGTGCAGTTTTTGTCTGACTGACTGGTTTTTACCTTTTGCAGGTGGTCCCTTACTGCAGGAAGCACTGGATGCCAGTAATGGTGCTGGCTAATACTCGCAGTGGAAACAACATGGGTGAAATTTTGCTAGCAGAATTTAAAATGCTGCTGAACCCCATTCAGGTATTTACAGTGCAAAGCCACCGTCATAAAACCAAGGTTTAGGTTAGAATGGATATCACTTTGCTTACACAATGGCAATAGGATCTTGTGGAAGATCAGTAAAGGAAACAAATTCATGCAGTTTGTTCTTCTAGAAAGGAGCAGCTTCACAGAGAAAAACAAAAAGTGCAGCAGCTTCTCCCAGCCCCAAGTTTGTCAGGATTCTAATACCAACCCAGGGGTTTTTTTTGCTTACAGTAATACATGCAGTAATTCAGTTAATAAGAAGTATCTGACTTTTGAAACAGTGTACACTTTTTAGAAAATGAACCATTTAAATCTTCTTCATAGGAAACCTGTGTTTGTTTAAATCCTCACTTTATTTGTGGAAATGTCAGCCTTGACAGTTTCACTTGTGTAGTTGCTTTCCCCGTGTAATCCACTGGGATGGCTCAGGATGTTGACGTAAGGCAGGCAGTTGTTCCTTGGATTTCCTGGCTGCACCTTAATACTCTTCCTTTGGAGTTCAAAACCCAGCTGTAAAATACAGCCTAAGAGAAATCACTGCGTGGTTTTGTTTTTTTTAAATGTATTCCAGTAAGGCTTTAAAGAATAAACCTCTTTGTGTACTGAGTATTTTAAAATTACTTTTATCGGAAGTCTTTCATCTTTACAGAATTCATCATCATGCTTCTAGATACAGACTTTTCCAGGGGCTCTGTCAGCTCAGTTTATCAATGCCATTTAATCCTAGGGAGACAGCTGAAGCTCTCTTATGAATTTGGGAAACAAATCCTGCTCAGGAAAGTCAAGACATCTCATTTACTAATGTGATACTGCAAATGGAGCGTCTTTGTTTTGCATTAGAGTTAACTTCTTGAAGTTGTTTATCTGTGAGGCAAATCCTGAGTCACGTTCTGTGAGCTAATGGAATTCCTATTTTCCTTTTTTCTAGGTTTTTGATCTCAGCAAAATTGCACCTGCTAAAGCTCTCCAGCTCTGCACTTGGCTGCCTAACAGTGCTGTCAGGATTCTGGTCTGTGGTGGGGATGGCACAGTGGGCTGGGTCCTGGATGCAATTGATGAAATGAAGATAAAGGTATTGTGTTTTAAATTCAAAGGTGAAATGAGTTTTGAAGCTGCCAGAGTTCTACCCCTCATCTCTGACCTGTATTTATTGCCTTCATCTTCCTGAACAGGCTTACAGAGGAATATTTGCATAATTGCTTATTCGTATTGGGGAGGAGTGTGGGAAATGCATCTTAGGATTCCTTGTAGTTCAGGAAAAATATGAACACTTTAGATTTTAAATTATCTTGATAGTTGTTCTTTTCTGCAAAATAAGAAGATAGCAAGCTGCAGGATATTTTCTGCATTGTTATTTCCTCTTTGTCTGAACAGATTTATATTGTCATAAATGGTATTGCTCATATTGCCTAGTGTGCTCTGACTGCTCTGTTCTCCCAGGACACTCAATCTTTTATAAGAACCTCATCATTTTGCCAGCTATGCTGGTTATGTGGCCAGTGCATGAATGAGTGCAGTCATTTGCTTCTGCTCCTTGTCATATGTTCTGAAGAGTCTGTCTGTCTGTCTGTCTGCAGCCTTGCCTATCAGCTGCAAAGGAGGAGGAGAAAAAATAAGCTGTGTTTACTGTTGATTTGAAATGGAATATATTCTCATTTATGGGCTGCTCCTAAGAACTCCTGAGAAAATTAAGAATGGAAAATAATTACAAGGCTTTAGTGCTTAACCTAACGAGCTTCTTCTCTAGTGCTGAAAGGAAGAGAGTTTTTATATCAAAGTTTTGGGGACTTTTTACTGCAGCTTTCTTGTTAATTCATAAAATGTTGTAGCTGCAGGCCATTATTACGACTTCATGCATTGTCCAGCAACCTCTTTGAGAATAATTGTGTGCTGATAAAGTGGAAATAAAGTAACTACAAAGGTTAATGAATATGAGTATATGGTTGTGTGGTCCTGGGCACTTGATATATTGTCCCTCAGAGCTGATATAGTTGATGAAATCTGGGTTTTTCTTTGTTCTGTTCAAATTGAGTCATTGGTATTAGGTAAAATACTGTAGAGATTTATCAGCAAAACCTTTTTCTTATCAGCAGTAGGTTATTTGCTCCCTTCATTTATCTTGACTCTCAAATACAGGTTACCTGGCTGATAACCTTTCTGGAAAAAAACACTAACCAGAGTGCCAATTTACTGCAAGTTCTTTTCACAGCAAAATTGCCAAGGCCATAGTACAGCTGAAATAATTGTTCACCCTTCTGTGGTGAGGAGAGCCAAGCCCTTTGCTAAGGTGGCTGTTCTGAACAGCTGCTGTCACTCTGTGCTTGGCAGAGCTGATTATCACCTGCTCCATCTGTGGGTGACAGTCTGAAAGTGGGACACTGACTTTGCTCCTTTGAGTATCTGTATTTCTCCGTGTGGTTGAACACTCTGGTAGTCTGTGCATCTGTTGTTTAGACCTAACCTCCCCTCAGTCTTGTAGGAGCATTTTGGTGTCTTGTTGCAGTTCACAGCCTTGTGTGTTACATCTCTGAGTGTTCATGTCACTTTCCAGATCCAAAGCATCATTCTTGGGAAGGAATACTCTGTTCAGTGTTCCTAATGCATTGTTTCCATCTTGTGTTTGTATTCCCTTTCCTTCTCACGATGGTTTAACATTTCCTTCCTTTACGTTGTGCCTGGGTAAGTAGCTCAGTGTGCCACCTGCTCTGCCAGCCCCAGAGCTCTGCTCTGTGTAACAGGCTGCTGGGAAGGTGAATGTATCTAATCTCAACATTTGGGGGTAGAATGGAGACAATGAGTGCTGAAGCAGGAGCTAATATGCAGTGGTTTTGTATCCTAGGGGCAAGAACGACATATTCCACAAGTGGCAGTTTTACCTCTGGGAACAGGGAATGACCTGTCCAACACACTGGGCTGGGGTGCAGGTTATGCTGGAGAAGTCCCTGTAGAGCAGATCTTACGAAATGTCATGGAGGCAGATGGAATCAAACTGGACAGGTAAGGAACAGTGAAAAGAGAAAATGTGTAGAAGCAAACACTGCTGTAGCTCTGCTGATAATCCATTGCAGCAGTTTCTTTACACAAACACAAGTATTGCTGGAAGGAACTACATCGTAACTGAGGTCTGAATTTAGTCTTTTAGTTGTTCTACAGGGCTTAACTCTTCCATAATTTAACTAAATTTGAATATTTTGCCTTAATGCCAGTATAGAGATGAGATTCCTAACTACAGCTTTGATACTGAGGACTGTCTGTCACAAGTCTAAGTACCAACTGTTGTTTTTCAGATGGAAGGTTCAAGTAACAAACAAAGGATACTACAACTTAAGGAAACCAAAGGTATGGTTTGCAAGTGTAAATAAGAATTCAGTGGAATACCTGTATGTATGTAATTTTTTTGTTGTTGTTATCAACTTCTCATTAAACGTTCTGAATTTTAAACCCTAATAATGATATTTAATAAAGCATAATTGGAAGTTCTGTCTTACAGGTATTCACAATGAACAACTACTTCTCTATAGGACCTGATGCTCTTATGGCTTTAAATTTCCATGCCCATCGTGAGAAAACTCCCTCTCTGTTTTCCAGCAGAATCATCAATAAGGTGTGTTTGGTAAAGTGACATTTCCTCCCTGGAGATGTTGTTCAGGCTATTTTTAGGTTCACATTCCTTTACCACTACTTCCTTCCAGCCATTTTAAGAGTTTGAATTCATTTTTCTTGGGGAGGGGATTGCATGGCTAAGACATGTTTGCTGCCCACTCACAAGTGTTCTGCCTTGTCTCTGCTTGCTTACAGAATTTGCTGTTTGCTCAGTTTTTGCTCAGAATTTCTCATTTGCTTTGAAACTTTATGAGTTAAGTGCTTATTCCCCTTTCAAGTGGAAATCTAGTTTCTTATGCAAGCTGTAGCTCATCTCATGAGGAAGGTTTAGTTTAAGGATGTGCAAGTCTATTATGTATAAGTTTTAGATAAGGTTTGCATAACTATGCATAAATATTTCAAATAGTCTTCCTGTGTGTTATCTTTTTCTAATAATGTTTTCTTCTCTTCCTGTTTTGTTTGGGTTTTTGTTTTTTTGTAGGCTGTTTATTTTTTTTATGGAACCAAAGACTGCTTAGTACAAGAATGTAAAGATCTTAACAAAAAGGTTGAGGTAAGTTTTTTAACTTGCTTGTTCTCTGGACAGTCAGTAGAGTGTAAAAACTTAACCTTGTGAAAGAAGAGAGGAGCTTTGCTCTTTACAATATTTACACTTAATGATATTTGTGTAAGGGTGGCTGTGGCCTTGGAGTATTTTTGTGTTCCTTTTGCTGTCTGCAGCTTATTTCATGGAATTTGTGTCTTTGAGCCTACTGAAAATTCCTGAAAATTTTTTTTTCTGGCCTTGACTCAGTTCTATGAGTGCAGGCACTGATACTCAGCTATAATTTGTCATAGCACCAGAGGTTTACATAAGTGACAGTTCCTTTTCTCCTTTCTCTACTAATAGAAATTTACTACAGCTCAGGATATCTTGTGAAATCAAAAGGTTTTGTTTTTTTTTTTAATATGGAAAGAAAACACATTCTCTTGGCACAGGGCCAATTTGTTTTTAAATGGAGGCCTATTAAATGCACAAAGTGAATAGGTTCTATTGAACTATGAATGTGATCCACAGTAATTAACTTCTGCTTGTCTTTTAAAGCTAGAGTTGGATGGTGAGAGGATTGAGTTACCCAATTTGGAAGGCATCATTGTGCTGAATATTGGATACTGGGGAGGTGGCTGCAGGCTCTGGGAAGGAATGGGGGATGAACCTTATCCTTTGGCAAGGTACAGAGGGCATTTTTTGCTTTGTTTTTTTCTTTAACAGTTCTTGCAGTGTAAGGAATTCCCTCAGTAGACTGTGCTTATGTAGCCAGGCTTGTCTGCAGGTCAGAAGGGTTCCTTGGGACAGGCTATCTCATATTTGTTTATTTTCCTTGAGTTGGAGTGTTGGAGTAAAGGCATCCTGCACATCAAGGGGGTTTTAATACTTTCTCAAAATGTCTGGCATGACAGACAGCAGTAGCATTGGAGTGGCTGTTAACAGTGAAGTGAGTCTTCAAGAAGTAGAAGATAGATCCATTTCAGAATCTAAAATACCACATCTCATTAGAGGTTAAAATGGAAAGTAAAAACAAAACATGTCAAAAATTTAGACTCCCGTATTGGGAGCAATATCAAAGAGACAAATAATTTCAAACGTTAATTATTCCCTGTCCTGACTTCCCTGTTCTGAAGTCATCTATATAAATATACCCATAGGTCTGTTAAAAGGCTTATGATCCTGAATTTCTGAAAAATACTTGGGCAAGGTCCTTTACCCAAATGTAAAAAAATAAGCCATTAAAAGATTTTCCTTTGGATGAATATCTGAATAAAAAGACAAAAAATTACACGAGTTTACGGAAGAGAAATCCGCTGAGGGCCTTAGATGTGCACTGTGGGCCTTGGAAAGTTAGACATCTATGATTTCCAGAAGCCAGCTAGGGTGTGAATTGCTCCATAGCTGTGGGGTTTGATGGCTTTCTTTGCTGTTCAGTGTGGTTTGTTCTCCAGCACAAGTACATAAACGTATTGGTAGCATGACTTTTGTCTTCTCTCTGGGAATAGCAATAAAAGGACTGCAATATTTGGGGAGATATGCTGGAGCTCATCAGCACCACTGAAAGGAGTCTCACTTTTTTATTTCATAGACATGATGATGGACTTCTGGAAGTTGTTGGTGTTCATGGTTCTTTCCACTGTGCCCAGATCCAGGTGAAACTAGCAAATCCTGTTCGCCTGGGGCAGGCACACACAGTGAGGGTAAGTGCTGCTTAGGGACCTGTTCTCATTTTTTGTTCAATTGTTTAATACACAATACAGAATCAAGCACTTGACTGCTTGAATCAGATCTGAACTGCAGTTTGCAGTTGAGATGGATATTCCTCTTGCTTAGTAAAAATTCATTATGTCATAATGCACAGACCTCTGTTGCTGTGGTTGGTGGCCTGTGAGTGCCACTCACAGTTTCTCCCTGGCCAGGCTGTGAATGTGTATTGCAGTTGTAAAAGGTGATTTGAGAGCCCCTTTGAGCTGCTGTGACTGTGCTGTTGTGTTTGGTACCAGCTGATCCTGAAGAGCTCCAAGATGCCCATGCAGGTGGATGGGGAGCCCTGGGCACAGGGGCCCTGCACTGTCACCATCACCCACAAGACCCACGCCCTGATGTTGTACCACTCAGGGGAGCAGACTGATGATGATGATGCCTCCAGCCTGTCAGAGTGACACCACAGGAGGGAGCAGGTGGATAAAGACCTGGAGATCTTGTGGAATTTCACGTGCAGCAGCAGCAGCAAGGACCTTCAGCTCGTTCAAACACCGATGTCTGATCTAGACTGAGCTTGATGCTCTAAGGTTCATCCTTGTGAATGAACTAGAGCTGAGAAAAAAGCCATGCTTTTGCACTCATGGAAACTTTCACAGCTGAATTACCACAACTGGTTTGCTTTAAGGTTGGTGGGGATGCCCTGCAGCCTTTCCAGCTGGAGTGTGTTCCTGTAATGGCTGAAAAGGGACAGATGCTGCAACCCTTCCTTGCTGTGGAATCAGGTCTTCTGGACATCCACAGTACAGTGTTTCAGAGAGATGTTTCATACCCTTGGAAAGGAGAACAGCTGGGGGTTTGACCTGCTTCCACGTGCCCCAGAACACTTCCAGAGCAGAAAAGCAGACTAAACAGAATATGGGTTGATGTTCTGACAGCAGCCTGCTCCTGGCTGCCATCTCTGCTTGGGAGCAAGAGCAGTAACTCTGTGCACCTGCTTGTGCAGTGCATTTCTAATAAGCTTCACTGGGAGAGTAGAGGATCTGGGAGCTCTAGGGAAGGTACTCAGCAAGAAAATCGCTTTTGGACCAAAAGTTTCTGGAAATGTTATTTAGGAAATGACCTTTTTCAGTGGCTTTGTAAGCCAAAGAGTACCCTGAGGTCTTGAGTCCCCAACCTACAACTCAAAATAATTGTACAATGACTTGCACTGAATGATCCTGTGACTTGACTTTGCTTCAGTTCAGTGAGAGACTAATTCTAGTTTTTGTAAATAGCAACATAATAGTTCTTGGGGAGGCATTTTGGAGGAAAATTTGGATAAAGGAGCATCTTTTTTAGCTGTTTAGAGGAAAGAGCTTTAAAGAAGTAATGGTGATTGGCAAATGTGGGGTATTTTTTAAAAACTTGTTAAAGAACGTGGCTCATAAGGGAATGATCAGTAGTAAGTCAGTCTGTTAACTTTCAATTTCAAGTGTGGAGGTTGAGCTCTAAGTTTGCAAAGGTGGCATTCATCTGTATCATTTGATTGTGGAAAAAAGGCATGGAAGCATTTGTTTTCTGACTGGCTCTTAGGGGGTCAAAATACCTTGTTGGGTACCCTCATTTCCCTTATGAATATAAAGTGGGGAAAAAGTTTAGTGGGTGGTTCAGAACGCCTACAACAGTACACAGGGACTATCAGCTTGGCATATCTGAAGCTTCTCAGGTTAAAAGCTTCTCAGGTGAGAACATCTTCATGGTTAACAAAAGTGAAAGATCTTATTCCTGTTCTTTTTGTTGTAAGAATTGTAAGTGTGCAGCAGGTGAGAACTGAGTTGAGGTTTAAAATGTCTCACTGAGTAAATTCAGTTTAGTTCCTGAAGGTGCTCTTCCAAGTAGGAAGAGAATTTATCCTGTGTAAGCCAAGATCATAAGGGTGAGAGCTTTGGTCTGAACTTTGAATGTTGCTGCTTTTGTCATGATCCCCCAATTTTTAATTTTTTTTTTCTTTACACTGACTGAAAATGAGACCATTGGGTAAAGTAGGCTGTGTTTCTAGGTTTTTTAAATGAAACTGTTTTTCAAAAACCTGTAAAATGATGTTTGCATTAACAGTGAATGATCTATTTATATTTTAAAATAATTTATTGAAACTTGGCAGAGTCAGTATTTTTAAAACCTTCAACTGTAATCCTCTTTGGAAAGCATTTTTAACTTGATGGTATTCCTTGTAGAAAGTGTATGTACTAGAACTTCAAAACTACTGATTCTCAGTGAATTCATAGCAGTCTGAAAATGTGATTAGAGTGTAATGAACTGTAAAGCAGAAGCCATTTGTAAATTCCATATTCATTAGCCTTATACACCTCACTTTAATTCCTTTACTGTATGTAAATATAGATGAAAAATAATAGTAATATATATGTAAAAGTGTTTAAAATACCCTAAGTATACTATGCTAGATGAATCCATTACCTCTTGTTTTAGTTATGAGCTTCAATTTGTATTAGCATCAAAAATCTTACCAGTTATTATTTTTTTAATAACTTGTAACCATCAGCATCCTAAAAGTATTTAAGTTCCGTGCTGTAGTTCTTATGTAACTGTTGTTTACAAACAAATGAGGAGTCTCTAGAAAGGCAGGGTATGTGCTCTGAAAAGCAGTATTTGAAATGACACCACTGACTACTTTAAACTATTCATAATGCAGTTTAGACTTCCCTGAAGTTGATCAGATGATTATTCAAATTGGTTTCTAGCCCAAGAACCTTTAACTGTTGAAAAAACTTCACTCTTTTTACTCCTGACATCTAGAAAAGAAATAATTGATGCCAAGGTTGGAAGTCTCCCTGTGTTGCCACAGGTGAGGGGTGAATGGGCTTCCCCACTTGTGCCCCAGTGGGGGCTGTTTGTGCTCCCTCTCACTGCAGCTTGCCAGGAGTCCAGTCCAACATGTGTGAAATCCTCTGGGAAATGTAAATCCATCATTCCTGCTGGAGAAACAAAGCAAAAGTAGCATCTAACTGGGTGCTTGTTTGGGAAAAGCCCTGATAAATTGTTTTTGGAGGTGAAGAAGTTTGTGTCTCACCAATGGACTGTAAGTGATGCCAGCAAATGTGGCTGTGGTGGCTATGGGGAAGCCTCCTGTGAAACTGTACTTATGGTTCAGAGAACATTCTGTAAGGTTGAAGTGTCCGTTGTGACTCTGGAGCTGTCATAAGTGTGGCAAAAAAGGACTTCAAAAGGTAGCCCTGGAATCTGTGGGAAGCCTTGCTGTTTCCAGCTGTTCTTTGATTTCAGTGTATCCTCCTTTCTGGTGTGTTGCAGGTTAGGTTAAAGCCTGTTATGAAGGACTTTAATGGAGCTGTTTCCAGTTTTAGCCCAAGGTTGGTGTCAGCAATGGGCTCCCAAATTGTCTGGCAGCAGGAATGGACTTGGTTAATTTTTTACAGCTGTAGCTGCCCAGTGCTGTGGTGTGCATTGTGAATGGAAACTGCTCCATGCTTTTGAAGTGTTGTAGGTGCATAGAGCACCATTTCAAACAGCTACTCCATCCAAGGAGTTACTCCTTGTAGGTTGGAAGCGTGGAAATCCCCACAGTGTATTATTATTATTCTCTGTTTGGGAGAGGGACTCTGCAGTTGGAGCTCCTGTCCTGCACTGAAGAGTTTTCCCTTATTCTGTTAATCATACACGTTGGAAAAATAGAGAAAGCAATATTTCAAAGAGTCAAATAAATTGTTTCTTCTATCAGTCTATATATTATAGCTTTGTGTAAAATGTGCAGGGTAAACAATAACGTTGATTGTTAAGCACTTAGAATTGAGTTCATAAAGTTTATTTTTAAGTTGTATTGCAGCAATACAACTTATGCAGCATCCAGCAGTTTAACTGAAGTTTGGTCAGATTCTGATAACCTTCTTTACTGTAGGTTCTCAGTCCTGTGACAGGCAAAGTTTAAATCTGCATGGGGAGCCTTTCTGTGGGTCAGCTCCTTGCCTGGCTCACACTGTACTTGTTTACTCACGTTGACAGGATGTGCTGGGTATTTTTATGTGCACAGAACCTCTTGTCAAAGGCTTTGTCAGACAAGAAAATTGGAATGGCTCCACACAGCTGTTCTTGGCCCAGTGACCCACCTGGCTGGCTTTTCCAGTCACCATCACCACCAGAACTCCCAAGGTTCTGTGACACCCCTGGCCTGTACTGAAAGGACAATCTTTGTTCTTGTTGCTGCTGGGGAGGGACGTCCCTTTTCTCCACAGGTTCTGAGAACTGATCCCTCAAGGGTTCAGTTTCAGTCTGGCCAGTTCCTTCTGGTTCTGTGCTACATTGCACTGAAGCTTTTACAGTGTGTGTTACTGTATCTCACTGGTTAAATAAAAAAGCACTGCACCTTTAGCTGTGAGCAGCACAATGGCATGAGTGTTAGAGTAGTTACTGCTTTTTACTTGGCAACAAATGTTTTTGGTAGAGCAGCACTGTAACCAGTTAGTCTGTGGGGAAGAGCAGGACACAAAAATCTGCATGTGTTCTAACTGAAAATCCTTTTTAGGTCTGTACTTCTTACTGACTACTAGCAGTTTTCTTCCTTTTGGAAAATAAAAAATTAAGTCTTCAGTTGGAATTAAATTAGGCTGTCTTCAGATTCAAAAATACTGGGACGTAACTGATTCTGTTGAATGTCAACCACTTCAAAATGCTGGTTTCTTCTGAGAAATGAGAGGTGCTTCTTGAACACAGGGATTTGGCAGCAGAGACCACTTCTTCCTGTAGTAATTAAAGAAATGGAGAGAATTTACACATTCTTTATTTCAGCAAGGTTGAGGCCACAGGTCTAAAGCACGACATGATCACAATTTTGTTATCTAAGAGTGCTGAATACCCAATTCAGGCTTTGGGCATCTCAGGGAGATACTTCAAGCTGGAATGAAGCCACATGCCTTGACTAAACCTAGTTATGTTGTGCAGACTAACCTTAGCTGAGGATCTGGCCCTTAACTGTTCAAAACTATGAATGTATTCAAATTTGTACTTTTTAATACTGCCCTGTGTCCTGTGCTGTGTACCCCTACTGCTGTATGTCATTAATTCTTTGCATTGCTTCATTTGCAACTTATTTGTAGATTCCAGCACAAAAATAGTTTTCTTTTAAGATTATGTAGGAACTTATATTGTATGTGAGTTTATTGCATTCTGTACCTTCAAGGTTTATATCTCTCAAAAGCCATTTTGTCTGCTACAAACTGCTGTAATCCTTTGAGTACCTCCAGCCATCTTCTCTTTCTAGGATTTTTGTAGTTAAACAGAATGGATTTTTATTTTTGTAGCTTGTAACTTCAGTATGTATAGTAGTCATTAATAAATAGTGATCAGAATACTGTAAAAATGTTGCTTTTAAGAGCTGTAACTTTAAATTAGTAATAACTATTTACAAGAAAATGTCTTCATTTTAACAGTTTAAAGAAATATTCTTTAGCTTCACATGCTGTGATGCTGCCACTTGGGATTTATATTGAATGTGTTTGTCTATATGTTCTAAAGTGGCACTAAACAAGGAAAATATGAGCCTGAAGTGCAAGAAATAAATGAAAAAAAATATGATTTATAACATTTTAGGCAGTTTTCAATTGAGAAAGATGACATTTGGGATTCAGTATTTTTTATTTCCCACCAAGCAGTAAGAAAGGAGTGATCAGTGGACTCTTGGCAGATCATTGTTTCATTATGGTATAGTTTGAGATCTGTATTTAGTGCCCAAATGTAAGCAGACACTGTCTGCACCATTCCTGACCCTCAGAGAGCAAAACCCCAGAGCAAACCCCGTGGCTTGTAGCTGTACAGTATGTGAGATCTTACTTGCTATGAAAGAACCAGTTAGCATGATCTTGAACCTCCAAAATAAATGTTTAAATCAAAATTGGCAAATTTTTCCTTGGCATGAAGCCATGTTTTCAAACCCCAAACTGGTTTTCCTTTGGTTTTGAAGAGAAGGCAGGCTGAAATGGGAGAGTAGGGAGGTAATCCTGTAAAAGTCTTTGTAATAAAAGCTGAGATGTCAGGTTTGATTTGCTGCAGAGGCACAGTGAGTGTGCTTTTGTCTCATAAAAATTTGTGATGGTTGGTGCAGTCGTGATTTGGGTCAGGTTCTGCCTGAGAAGCTGCAGCTTCAGTGGAGCCACAGAACTGCCCCATTCTGTGGTAACTTCACATTAACACATGGAAACTGGAAACTTCAGTTGGTTGTACCATGGCCTCTCCCTGTGACTTACACTCCCAGAAGGCTCTATTGAGAAACAGCTCCATATTCTTCATAAAAAATTGTAAATACAGATTTTTCACAGCACTGGCTCTGTTGCTGAATTTCCTAATGCATCTGTTTGTCTTGTTATTTGTACTGTATTTCTCTGTAGATTTAAGGGTGTGGATTAAAGTATTTAAACTCAGTTTTTCCTTTTCCTCACTATGCATAAAAACAAATATGAGTTTTCAACTCTGCAACAGCCCCAGGTTGCAGATGACTGCCTGGCTCTGGAGGGCTGCAGCCAGATGAGCTTAGGCATTTTGAGAACCAAGTTGTATTTTGTTGAACTCTGTGGCCGTGCTTCTGCCCGAGATTCCTGCTGCAAAATTTGAGCATCTCAAACCTCAATAAATGGGAAAAATTCTAGACAGCGTCGGAATGTCGTTTGGAGGTAAAACTAACAATGGTAACCTGCAAAGATCTCTCAGCAGCTGCTGGCCCGCTCCTGGTTCATTCTGCTCCACCCCGGGGAGGAGCTGAGTTTGTGTGGCTTTTCAGTAGGTGTGGTTAAAATGGTTGGAATTCCTAGCCTTCGAACAGTAACGTGAAATGTCCACATTGTTCCTTCTCACCTCTGTTGCCACTGATTTGGGATCTTAAAACAGCTTCTGATGCTGCACATATTTACTCGAAGAGGGGAGGGAGCCCTGCAAATGCCTTATGTGTGATGAGCAGTTTCAAGAGTTTTAACAGGAGATGTTTTGGTGTCAATAGAAACTGGGGATGGGGCGGGAGGTGCTGCTGAACGCGAAACTCACTCGAGGCTGTCCCTAGCAAGGGAAAACGCTGCTGCTGGGAGACATTCAGGGATCAAGTGGCTCAATGCTTTCTCCTGATGGCAGCAGATGGGTTCGTTTGGGCCTTTGGAAGTGAATAAATCCTCCTGTGGGGCCACTTTATCATAGTGTCAGTTCCCTCCCCAAGTCCTCTCTCTGTTCCCTGGTCTCATTTGCACAAAAGAGAGAAGGGCTCTGGCCTCTCAGCTCCTGTATTATGCCAGAATCAAACCTTTTAAAGACTATTTGTGTGTTGTTGTCCATTCAAGATGGGGTCAGAGCATAGATACTCAGCAGGTTTTTTCTTAGATGGGTAAGACAATACTTTCACAGAGCTTTCAGGATCACTGGCATTAATGTTGATAACCATCAAGGTTTAATTCATCTTTAAATGTTGTAAGAATTGCTGAAGGGAGCCGTGTAGAGCACCAACTTGAGACAGACTTTAGCCAAAAGTTGTGCACAGAGTCACAGCACAAGTATGTGTGGGGAAGAACACAGGACATTAGCAAAGTGCAAGGCTGAAATTCTGTTTCTTTTTTTGATAATAACAGTAAAAATACAAAGTTTTGTGAATGAACAAAGTAAAGTGGGTCGAAATAGAATTCAAGGAGTCCAGTATCAGACGCTTGAGGACTAAAGCTCTGGTTTCAGGGTATGTCCTCTAACAAATTGATTTTCCTCATCAGGAAAATCCCTCCTTGCTGCAGGGCTGCAGGCAGGCTCTGCCTGTGCATCTGTGGGCAATGTGAGAACACGCTGGTAACCGCAAGGTAACAGATGGCCGGAGGGTCCTGGTGACCGCGGCCGCTGCGGCGCTGAGTGCGGAACAATGCCCTGCGGGTCCTGGGATGTGCCACCCAGCCGTGCCGAGGGCCATTGTCCCCGCCCGGCCGCGAAATCCCGATTCCACGCTTAAGAGCTGCAGAAAGGAGCCTCGTTCTCCCAGACCTGCAAAAGAGCATCTCCCCATGTCGTTCATTGAAAATATGGAAAGGGCAATGCATATAGAAATCTAATTATTGGCAGGCACAGCCCGGCTTTTAGCATGATAATCGTGGGCCCTGGAGCTTTCTTGTGCACGGACCCCTGAAAGATAATCATGAAAGCAGAAGTTAAAACTATTGAATTTCCATCATTCATTCAAAATTCGTTTTGATTATGTTGACACGATTTTTGTTTGTTCCTACACCGCAATGAGAAACTGTTATTAATCACTTCTAAATCTTTCAGAGACAATAGGTGGCTGCTCGGCCCGGGCGATGGGGACAGCGATGCGAAGAGGGAAGGGTGACGGCGGGGTGTCCGTGCTGTCCGCAGTGCTGGGGGGCTCTCCCCGCGGCACTGCCGGGGCTGGCGGGGCGGGGGAAGGGGAAAGGGGTCGGTGACAGGGGCGGCCACCGCCCCGCGGGACCCCCAGCCCACCCCCTTTCCTTCCCGCCGCCCTTAAAGCCCGGCCCGCGCCCGGCCGAGCCGCCGGCCCATGGCCACGGTGCGGGGCTCGCCAGGACCGCTGGCCCTGCTGCTGCCGCTGCTGCTGCTGCTGGCAGGGCAGTCCCGCCCGGGCAGCGCCGACCGCTGCAGCTGGAGGGGCAGGTGGGTGCTCACCGCCGGGGCTGGGGGGCTGCGGGCACCGGGAACCGGCCCCGGGAACCGGGGATGGAGGGCAGCGAGCGGCCGCGTCCCGCAGCGCTGCTGGGTTTACTTCACTCACCGGCAGGGAAATAGGCCACAAATGTCCTCAATATTCTCAAATATTACGTCCTTTCCCACTATATTTTGTTGACTTTTTATTTTTCTTTTAACTAATTATGCTGGCACAGATTTTATTTCCGTAAGTGACCTCAGCAAAAGTAGCTGTTCTGAAAGCAGTGGGGTTGCACAGGCTTGAGCGACAGCGCGGGAGCAGGACCAGCACCACCCTTTTTATCAAAAACATTTTACTGATGAGTTCATATTGGAAATAGGGCATAACATCACTGTGCAGCTCCTGCTGTGAGTCAGTGGCTCTCACCCCCATCCACCCTCTCGCTGGTGGGATTTTCTGGACAGCTGAGCAGTGGCCATTCGTACCACAAGGAAAAGTTTTGAGCTATTTAGCAGTGAGAAGTTGCCCTCTGACATTTCTCTGGGTGCTGCAGGCATCCAAGCATGGATTTGGTGAAAGGGGCTGAGGCTCCTTCCCGTGCACCCAGCTGTGAGCGTTCGCTGTCCCTCTGTGGCTCCTGCGAGGTTCTGCAGCTCAGATTAGAGCGGAGGGAGGGAGGGGACCCAGTCCAGCTGGAGGAAGCCAATTTAAGGGTCATTAGAAGAGTTAGGAATAAGATCTGGTGCGTGCTGCAGTGGCCCCTTCCCTTCCCTTCCCTTCCCTTCCCTTCCCTTCCCTTCCCTTCCCTTCCCTTCCCTTCCCTTCCCTTCCCTTCCCTTCCCTTCCCTTCCCTTCCCCATCACTGACACGGTGTTCCATGCAGTGGTCTGAGCAGGGAGCCCCGCTCCCGTGCCGTGGAGCAGATCCACCTGCGCTGCACCGAGGGCTCCCTGGAGTGGATGTACCCAGCACGAGCCCTGCGAGTGGTCCTGGAGCCCAACCTGGCCAGTGCCCGGCACACCACGGTCTGCATCAAACCCGCCAGCGACTTCCAGGGTGCCAGCATCTACATGGAACGTGCTGGGCAGCTGTACCTGGTGGTAAGCGAGGCAGAGGGGGCTCGGCCCCACCACGTGTCCTGCTTCAGTGCCCACACCCCACAACGAGTGGCCCTGTTCCTGCAGGCCAGCCCGCAGAGGGACATCAGCCGCCGCACCGCCAGCTTCCAGTACGAGCTGCTGAGCAACCAGAGCACTGCTGGCCCCGACTTCAAAAAGATGGCCCTGGTTGAAGGTGAGAGCAGAGGCTCCACGTTTGGGGCAGATCTAAGGTGGCAGCTGATCCCCCTTGAGCTGATCCCCCTTGAGCTGGTGCATCCCCGGTGACAGAGGCATTGCCTCTGGTGATCCCCGGTGATTTTGGCATTGCAAAGGAGGCCCTTCTGCCTGGCAGTGCCCTCACTGAGAACATCCTCTGTGCTTATTTCTTTGCTGTGGTGATATTTGCATAACAAGAGTTTTGGTTTGCATCTGATCGCGGTGCTCTTCAAGCTGGTAGTTCTGTCCCATTTCCCCTCTGAATTCACCAGTCCTTTTGCAATGGGATATAGTGTAGTGTTATAAGTAACTGCTCTGTTTTTTCTAGCTATGTGCCGTCCTTGTGACAACACGGAACTCCTTATGGCCATTTGCAGCAGTGATTTTGGTAAGCTGACTAGAGGCAAGTCATTCTGCCTTTAATTTATACTGATTATTTGGGTTTATTTGCTGTTTTTCTTAAAATAAAAGCATGACTGTGCTCTTTGATCTGGGAAAAAAACTGTGGAAAAGAATCTGAATGGGAGGGAAAGTGAAACCTAGAACGGAGAAGCTTTGCTGCCAAGGTCCTCATTTCCTGCAGGCAGAAAGGTTATGAACTACAGCTGAACTGTGAGTAATGCTCACAGGTGTGCTGCTGGCTCACAGGTGTAGCTGAGTCACGTGTGTGTAGATGTACAGTCAGGTTGAACATGCTTGGTGTGGTCATTTTTCTTCCCTTTGCCTGTATTTCTTTTTATCCCAATTATGAATATGCCTTCTCTCTCCCCACACAGTTTGCACACTCCCCAGTTTTTTTTTCTGTAGAGGCAGTGAGTTGTTTGCAACTTAGCTAAAGATTTCATGTGATTTAAACTCTCCTTCAGTGACATCCTGGTTAGGTTTCACCCTTTATGAGGAAACAGCACAGCTATTAGTCCATAAGAAAAGAAATAATAATAAATAGTTATCTGATAATACATTATTTTTTCCATTTTCTTAATAATGCAATAGAATTTTTTTCTTTCAATCATGATTTGTTAATTTTATTCCCACATTTTTCCACATGCACATTTGTACCTCTTTGATTAGCTCAAATAGCCATAGAGCTGCCTCTCCACATAGCCACAATTCCATTGCTGTAAATGTACCAACATAAAGAAATAAAACTACAAACTCCATATTCAACATTTAAAAACCCCACCAGATCACTGCTTTCCTACCAGGGCTCGCCATACTCGTAAGGCTGATAAAATCAGACACCAGCATCACTGTGCAAGTGCTTCCTTAAGAGTGCTCCACAGCTGGTGATTTTTATTCTCCTAAATTAATTGGTGCCATCCAGCCCCTTGTTTGTCCTGGAGGAAGGTGCCGGTTCCCAAGGGCACTGTCCCCAGCAGAGACTGACAGATGTGGGGGCCCAGGCACACAAAGGGGGCACTCACTCACAGCAGCAACAGACCAGAAGAAACAGCCCTTTGAACTGACTCTATTTATGGCCTGACTTCCTTGCCCTGTGCTCACAAATCGCTATCATCAGCTTTTTCGATTAGAGAAAATAGCTGCTAATGAAAGTGTAAATGACTCTGGGACTGAATGGGGGCTTTATAAATATGGAGGCTTCCCCCATATTTAGCATGGGGGTCTGCAGTCACTGCCAGTGCAGGAGCAACTTGGAGCACTAGGAACAAGTGCATTATAGCTTGTCAATAGACTTGACTGCATCTGATTTAAAATGATCACACAAAGAGGAAGACAGAGAGCAGGGACATCTGTTACACAAAATTCTGGATTCCCTTGGCAATCTAAATAAATGAGGAAGTCCTTGAAAACTTCTGAGGTAAGGTTTTTCTGCATCTTGGGTTGAGTTTTCTGTACAAGAGTGAAGTTGTGGCAGGAGGGTGGTTGTGAAACCTCTTGCTGAAGAGATCTTTCTCAAACGGTGAGTGTTTCTGAGCCTTCTATGGATGTGAGTTTGAAATTAATTTAATTAGTAGAAGAATAATTGATTGCTGTGAAAAATGGGGGCAGTGACAATGGTAAAGGTGGCTTCAGGACAGCAAACACCTGTCAGATGGGATGCTTCATTCTCCATATCGTGGATGCAAAGAATGCTTTCAAACTGAGACAATGGCTTCTTATGGTTTCCTTCCAGCTAGGATCCTTCTCAGAGAAGAAGGTACATGTATGCAAAAGTGATTTTTAAATAAGGCTCCAAATTAAGTCACTTTAAGAGTTCTGAGTGTTGTTCATCATCTCCCAAAGTGTCTTTTGGTGGATGGATGACATTGTCTTTCGAGAAGGGAAAAAAACACTGAACCTTTAAATGAAAGACATTTAACAAGCTCTCATTCTTTTCTGACCAAATCATAATCTGGTTGATTCATAATCAACCTCTGTTAGTGCTGTGAAAGAGTCCCCTGGAGTCAGGAAGGAGGCATCTGTGATAGTCATTGTCTTGGAACACAGACTGAAAAAAATTGATCCCTGAGCTGACCTCTTGTCATGTGCTTTTTTATCCTCCACTACTTTGCATTATCAACCTTTTTCCTGTGGCGTAGCTGGTTTGAGTAGTCATTAAAGCACAATTCCAAGGACGTAGCACAGCTTGTGTGGAGATCCCCTGTGCAAAAGATGCAATGTAAGCTCAGAAATGTGTCCATGTGCAGGTGGTAGGTGTAAAAACTGCACGGCAAAGCTGCTCTCCAGTTGTTTCATTCAGTGAGCTCGTAGTACCTGAGCTGCTCTCCTGCTGCTCCATAACCACCTCCTGTCTTCTTCACATCCAGTGGTGAAAGGATCGATCCGGAATGTCTCCCACGACTCAGAGAACCACATGTCCCAGGTGGATGTCAGTGTCCAGAAAGTCTACAGGCAGAAAAACCAGATTTTCCAGCAGGAGGAAGGGAGTGGGGAGTGGCGAGGCCCCATCCGAACCCTTCTGCAGTGTAAGGTGAAGAAGGGAGGAGGAGATTTCCTGTTCACTGGGAATGAACACTTTGGGGAAGCCTGGCTGGGCTGTGCCCCTCGGTTTAAGGATTTCATGTTGGTTTACCAGGCTGCCAGAGAAAGGGGAGCCAACCCTTGTGAGTTTGAGCTCAACTGACATGAGAGACACTCATTTGACAACTGAGAGTTGACAAATTTCAGCCCACTGTTTGGATATTGAATCTGGAGCAGAGTTAAAACCAAGGACTAAAGTTAACAATTCCACCCAAACTGGGACCTGGACGATTCCTGAAGACAATGGCTCTGTGAGCCCTGTGAACTCTGACTTTTAACTCCCATTAATTTCTCTGCCGTCACATTTTCTTTGCCTCACAAAGTAACTCAGGATTTTGCCGAAGGTTAGAAAGCAGCCTGTGCTCAGTACTAGAGGAGTCTCTCTAACATCCCTTGCTATGTGTAAATTTGCTTTTTCTCTAGATGTTTTTGCTCCCCTCCCCAATCTCTGCTTGATTACTCTTCCTTTACAGGCATATGTGTAAACTCTCCCTAACCTGGGAGGAAAAAACTACCTCTAAAGCAAAAAAAGCCCTTTCTTCACTGACAACATGCTCTTTTCTGACATTGAAAAACATTAGGGAATTTAACAGAAGCACAGACAAAATGCAACTAAGTCACCTCCTGAAAGTTCTGTTGAACTAATTTAGGATCAAGAACTGCTCATAATGGTATTTCCACCTAAGTTATCTGCCTCTTTTCAATTAGCTTTTATTATTTGATTGGTGGCTCCTCCCACCCTCCCTTAGTGCTTTAGCTGGACTCACATAATTGCCTATATTTTATGTAAATGGAATTCCTACACCATAAAATTATATACAAATGTGTCTACCACACAGAGTCCAATAAATGGTGTGAATAAACCCATTATTTCCCATGTCATGGCATCTGAGTGCAGTCTGGGCAACACGGGGCTGACAGATGTGAGCCCATGACAGGGCCTGGAGAAAACTGAATGAGGAGAACTCTGACAGGCCACAATCAATTGACTTTTGGAATGACTCCTCTTTTCCACAGTTCTACTTGGCTGAGCAAGATTCACAAATTGCTGTCTTGAACTTTTTTATGGGACAAAATAGCTGCCAATGAAAGTCTAAATGACATGAGCTTTGAATAGGAGCTGTACAATGACCACTCTGTGACATGTTTTTAACTGACATTGATTATTTGAGAAGTAGCAGCCACTTAATTGCGAGGGAATTAGGAAGGGGAGAAGAAATGGGAGGGAATCAGAGGACTGGGTACAGAAATACAGTCTGTTAAACACTAACCAAATACAGTTTTACTAAAACAGGGAATGTCTTGATAAACATTTTTACATACATTCACAGAGGCTGTGATTTGGAGTCTAAGGCAGTTGTTCTTTTTGCTGTGAAAAAGTAATCACAAAGCTAAATCAAGAGGAAATGGTATTAGCAAGGAAGAAAACAGACCTTGTATGAATATGATCATGCTGACAGTCCTGGGTCTCAGTACCTGCTCAGGCCCCTGGCTGTAGTCACAGTCAAGTTTACACAAGCTTAAAATAGCTCTTTGTCTGTCTTTGGAAACTGAGGCAATGCTCTGGAGATCTAAATGACCTTCTAATCCCAGGCACATCATGGGACAAATAGTGAAGAGGAGGATTTTCCCTCCCCTTAGTTTTTGTAGCACCTATCACACCGCCCAAGCAACACTGTGAGTCTGCAGACTCTTCGGAGAATTTTCTCCCCAGAACCTTCCTCAGCCCAACTCACTTGGAGAACTTTAGGTGGAAATGTTTAACTTGTTTCATGGATGCCTTGTCTGGGCTGATGTTTAAATCTATTGAGGCACCAGAGCAGCTCCCTGCTGAGCTGTTTTCCACTGGCCACAAGGGGAGGCAGCAGCTTGCAATTTCACTGTGTGCTATCAGTGAATCATCAGCTGTTGCTGCTTCCTGGTGTAACTTGGGCTGGCAGATGCTGGGTCTCACCTAAGGCTTTTTAAAGCAATCCCACACTGTTTCTTTAATTGTCCATCTTCCTCCAGCTGATAACCATGATTTTGCTTACCCAAAAAGATCTCCAGTTTTGTTTACTGGAAGCGTTCCTTATCCTCAGTGAGGATGCAGCATTCCTGATAATGGGTGTGTGGCTCAGGGCAAGGAGGCAGTTTAGCAGCTCCCTGCTGAGCACCACAGAGTCCAGAGTCCAGAGAAGCTCTGCCTGCCCCTTCCCCAGCTCTCCCAGAAGCCAGTGAGTGACACACTAAAAGTTGGGGTTTCCTGTGAGTATTTATTGAATTCAAACCATCACCATTCAGCAGCCAGCTCCAGGAGTGGTCACAGGCACATGGAGCAGATGGCACAAAATCCATGGTGGGAGCCCTGCCTGTGTGTGGCAGCCACAGCTGCAAAAAGGACACACCTCACACAGACTGAAGTACAGGGTTGATAAATCAGTATAATCAACAGGTTTATAACTACACAAGCATTTCTTTTTCTAAGTACACTGTTTTACTGATGTCTTTAATTGAAGAAAAGATTAAACATTCATTTATTTTCATTCAGCAACTGTTTTTTGATTTACTCTCATTTATATATTAAAATGCAAATCAATGCACATCCCCACGGAGTTAACACCAGAATTAGTTCTTTTTCTAGACTAAGTTGCTTTCTTTGTAATACTAAAAAGAGAATTACAATTAAAATATATCCTCTCATATATGTCTTGTTTAAAACCAGTGCAGCTCTGACAGGTACTGCCCGAGCAAAACCACTTCAATTGTGCTGAAAAGATTTTTAGAAGATCATTTATCATGCAGTAACTAGGATTTTTCCTAGACACACTAATATTTATGATTAGATATAATAGTTATATCACACTAATGTTCCAATATATGCAAGATACCTGAAGCTAACCAAAACAACGTTTCTCAAAAGCCCAGAGATTGGTCCTAGTAATGCAAAGGTCACCATTTCCATCCCCATATGAGTCATTCACTTCAGAGCTGGACTCAGTGATCCTTGTGAATCCTTTCCAACTCAGAGTATTCTGTGTTTCTGTGAATTCCAAATTGACTAGAAGTCATAGAGTGAAGTTCTGTTATTCATAGCACAAAAGAAAGCCAAACACAGGATCAGGGGCCCAGCAGAAGGCTTGTCTCCCTGCAGGGCACCTCACGTGTTCCACATGCTTGGTCCTACACCAGTGTCCCATGTCAAGAATCCCATTTTATCCAACGAGGCAGAATAAAAGCTGCTCTTTACTTTGTTTGGGTGTCCCTCCAGACTATGGCCACAGAAGCCCACAGACTCAGAGGGCAGTACTGACACCTCTTTAAAGTCAAGAAGCAAGGAACAGAGGATGGGGACTTCCAGCACTGCACAGACTGCTGGAGTATGTTTTTGCCCACAGCCAAGGGGACAGAGTACTCCTTCAGCACGCTGCTGAGTGGATCTGCAGCCCTGTGGTACAGCCAAGCAGCAAAAGGATTTCTCAGAGGGAACTGCTCTTATCTTTCACTGCTGAAAAACTGGAAGGGCAGAAAACCCCGTTTGTCATCCACTGCTGGCTCCCAGCAGGACACAGCCTACTTGTGCAGCTTTTGCAGTGTTCTGCTCAGGCTGGGAGTTGTAGTGCTGACTGTGCTTTGCAAAGTGGAGACCCTTGAGAGAGCAGAACTGCTCCAAAGACAGCCATGGCACTTTTAGATCCACCACCAACTCCATATCCTATTCTGACCAAAACATTGGAAGAAATGAGACTTGTGCTATCCTTGACAAAGTACTAAGAGTTTACAGGACGTAAAAATAGAGACACCAAGCCTGAATTCCTGAAAGCCTCTCTCCAAAGCACTTTGGCTAATGTAGAATGTAGTCACAGAGTTTCTTTTAAGCCTTCTAACAATTCCCTGCCAAACTGCCAGCAGTGGCTTTGTGTTCTATTTCACAAAGTCCTGTAAGGGGAGTTTTACAAACCGAAGTCCAGGAAGGTTCTCATGTGAGCTTCCCATGGGCTACAAGAAATAAGAGCTGGCACACTAAGTCCAGAGGCACCGACAAGATACAGGCCCAATAACTATGAGATCCAAATACCTTGATTGCTTACAGATTGTTTTAAAGTTATAAATAAGAAGTACAGATTTCTCTGTACCTGGTGAGAACTTCTGAAGACATACCACAACCCAGGTAAAGAACACCAGGAGAATTAAAAATCCACCCCAGGAGGAATGGATGTAAATTCTCCTTTGTGCTAATCATCTGTATGTCAAAAGACTCACCCTGTCTGCCCACAGGCTTCATGCAGAGAGGAACCAGCATTTTCCAGGTACTTGCACTCTGTCTTGAGACTCCTCAAACTGGAGTCCCAAAAACATGCAAGAAATCCAGTTTCTATCACCTGAACAAGAAGATACATCAGCAGAGAATATCCCACCTCATAAAGAGGAAAAGCTTTATGACAGGAGACCCTGCTTTAAGCTAAAGATACCCCAGCAGAGAATATCCTGCCTCACAAAGAGGAAAAGCTTTATGACAGGAGACCCTGCTTTAAGCTAAAGATACACCAGCAGAGAATATCCTGCCTCACAAAGAGGAAAAGCTTTATGACAGGAGACCCTGCTTTAAGCTAAAGATACACCAGCAGAGAATATCCTGCCTCACAAAGAGGAAAAGCTTTATGACAGGAGACCCTGAGACCAGGAATGCACCCCCTGAACTCCTCAGCACACACAAAAACCCAGCACTGAAGAGCCTGCAGTGTGAAGATGTGAAGCATGTTCTGGGTCAGAAGATGACAAAGAATGCTTCATCCCACAATCTTCATCACAGGATGCACAGCACTGCTCTGCAGGATGTCCTCCTGACAACGCTCTGGTGTATTCCCAGTGTCTGGGCTGACGTAATTTGTTTCCTGGTGATTCTAATACCATTTCTTTCCCATCAATTCTAGAAGTCTCTGCAGTTCCATTCTGATAAGATCTGTCATATTGGCTTTTATAACTCAGAGCCATAGGATCTGAACTTAGGGATTTCAACAGCTCTTTCTGTAGCATCTGGTGGAGTCATACACTGAGAACACGTGTATGGACAACAGTCTGTGCACAGGCAAAAAGGCAAGTGAGACCTCCCTCAAAGCCTGAATTTGTCAAGGAATTCTTCCTGGTTTTTTCTCAAAGGGGTTATTGTTACCCATGGAACAGATCAATTCTGTTACTCTTTTAAAGGAAACCACAGAAGCCACAGGGACCACTGAAGACATTTAACAAAGATTTGCATCATATCTTTGATTTTAGGGCAATCAAGACCTTTGCAAACCAGCGTAGTTTTTACTATCACCAACATTTTGCTAAATCACTATCTAAAGGCTTTAGCAATTCAGATCAAAGAATTGACAGATTTCCTAAACTGCTTAAAAGAGATGACAATTTTTGTATCAAACAATCAATCTTTGAGACATATTATCTGCGCTTTAAATGAACTAAACTGAGATACAAGACCCTACTCCTTCACGTGACAGAGAGAGAGAACAGCATCACTGGAAAACAGCCAGAAGGCCGGGTACAAGGCTTCAGTGAACTGGGCTTTGAATTTATAGATCAAGTTATTCTTCTCCCCTACCGCCATGAAAATCACAAAGCCCCCATCGCAGTGGAGCAGCACCCCAATCTTGGTAGCCTTTGTGTGAGGCAGGCACTTTTCCACGTCATTGTGCCAGGACGATATTTTGGAGTTGAGCCACTCGATGCACCAGGACCTGCTGTTCCTGCCCAGGCGGCTGTCGGGGCCCCGCCGCTCCATGCTGCCGTAGCAGACGCCGACGCCGCAGAAGCTGCTGTGCTGCAGCTGCACCTCCCAGTAGTGCACGCCTCTCTTGAAGCACTGGAAGCCCAGCACCTGGCGGTAATCGGTGAAGCGCTGGGGGTGGTACTTGTGACCCGCGAAGGTGTCCGAGATGGACATCCTGGTGTAGTTCTCCGTCAGAACCACGGTGTTGTGAGCTGTGTTGTAATCCAGCGTGATGTTGGCGGCGTCTGCAACGACACGGATCACTTGAAGGGACTTGTTGGGGAAGGTGATACAGGGAAATCTTATAAATATGATTGTTTAGCAATAGGTTCGGGAAACAGCAAGCCTGGAAGTGAAATAGAAATGACAGCAGTCTTTGAGATATGAAGGATGGTGGGTTAGAGGACAGGATATTGGGCAATACCTCTGACCATGCAGAAAGGGGTCTGCAGGGATGGCAGGAAGAAGGGATTATAGAGATTAGAATAAGAAGGTAGTGCTTTATTCAAATCTAGTAGTTCTCATAGGCTGTATGTAAATTCTGTAGGATTTGTGTCTCACACTGGTTGGTCACTGTAAATAGAACATTCAACATGGAATGGGATAAAACTCACTGTAACAGGAAATTCTTCCTCTTTGGAACTCTCTTGGGACCAACCATCAGCTGGGCTGGCAGCTGATGGCAGACTCTGTCACCCACGACCCTTGCAAATAAACCACGTGTTCCATGAGTAACCCTGTCTCCAGAAATCTCTCATCTAACCATCGAAACCCACAGGTACTGAAGAACAGAGCACCTTTATTTATCCTGTCCCGCCTCAGCACTTGTTGCCATGTTTATTTGCTCTGCTCTCCTCCTCAGTGCAGCCAGTTCTTAGGGCCACAGTAAAAGCTGCTGGGTTCAGCTGCAGCTCCACATTACACAACAGGCAAATGGAGGGTGAGTTTTCCCCCTTCCTGCAGCCCCACAGGATCTCTTTATCACCCAAATACACCCTAGAAAAATAAGGTGATTGCTCATCTGGCAGTAAAACATATGCCATGTTGTGTAGCATCTTAACAAGCCATCATGGGCTCACATAAAAGCCTGCATTTCATTAAAAAAAAAAAAAAATCCAGCGCATTACACTCTGTTTCTAGGCTGCCCTAATGCTGTCTTCTTTGGGGAAACCAAAGTCATTACTTTAAAAACTTCATTTGTCTTCATAAAGATACATGGATGTTGAAGATTAATTCGATTCATCTGGCAAAAGAACCACTTAGAAACCTCCCAGCCTCTTTTTCTACAGGAACTTCCTTCATTTCTAACAACCCATTAAGCTAACAAAGCCTCCTCAGAAGTATTTTTCTCAGGTAACTACAGATGACACATAACACCAGTACAAGAGCAAAGTTCATCTTTAAGGAGTGCAATGTTGGGTGTCTTACACTGCAAGAGCTCCTCTCTGGGTTTCTTCAGGAAGCTGTCAACGAGCTCTTTAGCAGCACCAGCAGCCGTGGTGGCTGGTGCAGGGGTTAGTGCTGTGCCAACAGAAGAAAAGAGAGTTTGGCCAGTTGGGAAGAGACCTCACATGTTTAACACCCCATCACAGGCACACTCAGGCAGGAGCTGATTTAGTTTAGCCCCCTGCTCCATGCAGGGTTAACTTCAATATTAGCTCAGGCTGTTCACTGTCATGTCAAATTTTGACAATCCCACCCTCTGTACAACTTCTGTCAGTGTTTTACTGCTCTTAGAGCAGCCAGCAAGAGCTGAACTTTTGCTCAATACACCAACACTAATGACCATCTTATCATTTTAAAAGCAGTCAATGAAAATAAGAATAGGCATGATGGAAGTTTAGACTCACCAACTTTAGCAGCTTTCTTTTTCTCTTCTGGAAGGGGGAAAATAAAAAAAGCAAACTGTGAGTTCTATTGGGAGGCAAAATCCACTGGTAAGACTATGTCAGCTGTAACAGCATCACCATGGCTCTTCTGAAACTGAAACATTAAAGAGCTGATAGTCCAGCAGGCTGAAGCCACCTATAAATATTGCAGCAGCCCTCTTATTAGAGGGTAGAAATGAGCCAAAACACAAACTTCTTGTTTACCACAGCATGAAAAGGGTCCTGATTTATTCCTCTTTACAGCTCAGCCATCCTGACTCCAGCCATTCACTGACTGGCTGCAGCAAGCTCCTGCTGTAGGTTTCCCCTGCAGCCTCTGACTGCTGGTTATTTCCTGCTGACCTATGACTGCAGGTATGAGTGGAAGATCATCCCCACAGGCTACAGTGCCCATTAATTCTGGTATCAGGACAAAGCAGTACTGAAAGGCCCCAGTATAACCTGCCACAAAAACCATCAGCCCAGCCCTAGACTGGAGGCAGCAAAATGCTCAAGTAAGGCTCCTTTAATCACCACTTACTGGTGTCTGTCTCCACCTGCGAAGTGGTTTGAGCCTGGGGAACAGTTTTCTCTTTGTGGGTCTGGTCTGTGAGGGAAGAAGAAAAAAAACAGAATATGAACAGATCCTAAGCAGAACTCAACACAGACAAATCTATCAAACCAACCAAAAGGTGTTTGGCACAAATTAAAAAAACCTGCACCAACCGGAGGGTGGGGAGGCTCTGCTCTGCTTTACAGCCCACACTGACACCACTACAGGCTGAAGCACCCGTGCACCTGTGCAGTTCACCTGTCCAGCTCACAAGGCATCCATTCCCAAATATCCCAAAGCACCCTCCCTTCCCTGTGCCAGGGTGCTCACTCCAGGTCATCACTGCATCACCAGCACAGCAAGCAGCTCTCGGGTAACTGCTCCAACTCTTATTTAACAGTAAAGCCATAGCTAGGACAGGATGAGGTTCTGTAGCACTTACGTGGCCCGTGAAGCTTTTTTCCAGCAGGGGGTTTGTTTGGATGAGCTGCTGGAGGGCCCTTAATTTTCGCAGGTTTGGCTGCAATGGTGATAATTTACATTATGGTTTGTATGGCCAGGAACAAACATACATTAGTGAGGACATTTTTCCATCTTATTTTTCAGTTATGCGAACAGAACTGAAGTGATATTTGGCAGAGATGGGAACTGCACACTCATGCCCCAGTCCAAACGAGAATTTAACTTAACCCAGTAAGTAGAGCTTTGTTCCACCACACTTAGACAATCAGCACCTTTACAGCTGGGTAAGCTGTAAAAGGAGTCCTGCCACTCCAAAACCTTTCAAATCTATCAAATCCTCATCCTAACCACACCCAACCCTGCTACATAGTAACACCATAAATCACTCTAAGGAAGAAAGGCTGAGCTGTGCCAGAAGGGTGTAATACCATGACGCTCATCAGCTCATCCAAGTATAGATAACAGTGAAGAAACACTGGTACATTTCGTCTCCCAATTTAGCCCAGACTGTCATGTTTTTGTGTGGAAATGGAGCACTGCAGAGATGGAAGACACAATTTATATTAACTAACTGTATTTGTTGCACTTTTTAAAAAAAATCCTATTTGGATTGGAGAAGAAAAGATCCCTCACTTCATCTCATAGCAAAAGTAGAAAAAGCCAATTTCCCCAGTGATACAGTACCTTCTTCTTTTTTCTCCCTACTCTGAACCACTGAAACTTTCACAATGTCTTTGAGGATAATGGCAGACTGGTAAGTGGCATGCATCATATTTTGGTCCATTTCAACTACAGGAACAAAGGCCTCTTTTGTTGATGTTTGTTGCAGTGCTGCTGCTCTCTGAAACAACAAATGAGAGACCACCTTGTACAGCACACAGAAAAATGCAACCAAGTTACTTTAAATGGGGTGGAGCTTGTGCACTCATCTCAAATTTAAGGGAACAAAGGCTACAGTCAGACACAGCTCATGGCAAAACTCCAGCAGCAGCAGCACAGACACCTTAATTCCCACTGCTACCTGAACCAATGACCAGACAGGTCACAGCACAGAGCTGCCACACCTCACGGAGGTGACTCCTGCCCAGTGATCCCTCTGCTTGTGGCAGAGGCAGTGACTGAACTCAGGGAGTTACCAGAAACCCGTCAGCATTCTTTCACTGACATTTGTGTACTTCTCAGTACATCCTTTGATAGCAGGTTCTTGCACACCACTGCATTTCCATTTGACTGGAAGTCTCTGGACAGCAGGATGACCACAGCAAGTTTTTGTTATTCTGCATTTAGAATGAAGAATGGGATTCACATTTAAATGATACATTACCTTCAAAAACAGAACGTCATCACTTTCAGTCAGTGCCATCTCAATCTGATCTTTGAGAGACTGAATTTCATTCTTCTTATTTCCCAGAACACTGTAAATATAATCAAACTTATTCCAAACTCTCTTTTCTTCCTCCGTAATTGCTTTCATGATCTCGTTTTCTCTTGCTTCAATTACAGCTTTAATTTCTGAAAACTCATTTCTGATCAATTCCTTCTTTCTTGAAGCTGTCTCCTGGAGCAAACAAGAGCAGATAGGCACTGGTTTGAAAAGAACAGTTTGTAAACAAAATACTCTCAGTGCTACCGCATGAAAGCCTCCAAGGAATATGTGGGCTTCTCCTCCTTGAAACAAGCAAAAGAAGAGCTGGTTTGGAAAGAAAACTCCTTCATTCACCAGGAGTGGAGCCCATTCTCAGTGTCACCCTCATGTGAGGGTACAAAACCTTGCACAGTGCCTGGTTTACTCCCATCTCCCACAGAGCTGGCTGGCCCTGCCAAAACTCCTCTTTTCTGTTCCTTCCTAGTAACACCTTTTCCTGCCAGTGCAGCCCCAGTACTACAGCCGTTGTCACAAGGGTACAATCACCAACACCATGCAGTGGCCAGCGGGTGCCAGGCAACCTGAGAGCACTCTGAACAGTTACCCACTTACAGCAGATTGGTTCTGGTTTGTTTTCACTGTGCTCATTGCCCGGGCCGTTCTTTCACTCTGGTTATGCAGCTCCACGAGTTTTTTCTTCAGCAGTGACTGCAACAGGAGAGACCAGAAAGTATTTCAGAGAGGCAGCTGTCATGTCTGCTCTCAGTTCTAAATACTCATGTAAGCATTTAGTACTCTCAGCTTAAAACCCACCTTCCCTTGAGCCTTAGAGGGTGTAAAAGTACCGTCCTGCACATGTGTGGCTTGTGGCACCCACACACACCCAACCTCTCCCAAGAGCAAGATGCCATTGCTGACATTCTCTTTACAAAGGACCCAGTGCTTTCATCAGCACAGCAATTCTCATGCTAAGAATAAATGTTACATTAGCTCTCAGGTTGGGCTTTGGGCATGAAGTTGATGCTACTGTTCACCCCTCGGCTTTTGAGAATTTTCTCATTCAGATGTGATTTACCTGTTCCTTTAGTTCAAAATTCTGCTAAGCTGAATCAGGGCTAGGTTCTGCAGCTAAGCTGTGTACACACTCACTGAACAGATGGGAGTTTGGCCACCTAAACTTTTTCAGCATACTTTACTCACCCACACTGATTTGCAGCTGTGCTGGAAAATATAAAGGCCAGGTTTCTTCCCTTCTACTCTGTGAACCTCTTTCTGGCTTTCATCTACATACTTGAGATCTCCCTAGGACACCTTTGTAATTCTTCTTCTTAAGAACATCTGCAGAGGAAAGTCGGCCCCTCAGGCTGTCACAAGCCCTGGCAGGGAGCAGAGCAGCTGAGAAGGCTCAGAGTTCTGGGTGATGCCACAGAGTATGGGAGGTCTCACTGGTGAGCCCAGCCAAGCCCAGGAGTAGGCAATCAACCCCCTGACAGTGCCTTCCCAGACCTCTGTCCTTGAGCAACATTTTGGAGAGAGGAGGAAAACGCAAGGAATGACTCTGAGGACGTGCCTGAGCACATGCTGGACGGCAGATAACAGTTTAGCAATGCCAGATACGAGATTTATAGTCGATGTCTTGCTCTGGCCTCCACCCCGCACTCCAGAGCGGCTCCCCAGGCACCGAGGGAGCCAAGGGGCGCTCCGGGGTGCCCTTGGGAAGCTGTTCCAGCCCCGGGGGCCACCGGCCACCCCCGCCCAGCCCCGGCTGCTCACCTGGGCAGAGGCTTTTGCCTGCTCCAGAGGGCTGGTGGGGCACAACTTGTGCCCGAGCAGGCAGAGGGAGCAGATGCAGACGCCGTGGTTGCTGCAGAAGAACTCGAAGAGCCTGTTGTGCTGGGGGCACTTGCGCAGCTGCAGGTCGCGCAGGGGCGGGCAGAGCTGGTGGTCGCGGAAGGCGGGGCTGTCGCGGTGCGGCCGCAGGTGCTCGGCGCAGAAGGACGCGGTGCAGGTCAGGCAGGTCTGCACGGCCGGCGCCTCCCGGCAGCTGTCGCAGGACACGGGGGGCTCCCCCGCCCAGCACCCCCTCGCCTCCCCATCCCCACCCTCATTTTCCTCCTCCTCTTCCTCGCCCTTGGCCCCGGCGCGGCCCTGGAGCTGCTCCACCACCCGGCACAGCACCGTGTTCTTCTGCAGCTGCGGCCGGCCCGCGAAGGTGGCCCGGCACTGCGGGCAGCTGAAGCCCCCCGAGAGACCGGCCCAGGTGAGCTCCAGGCAGGAGGCGCAGAAGTTGTGCCCGCAGGGCACCGTCACGGGGCTGCTGAAGAGGCAGAGGCAGATGGAGCAGGTGAGCTCCTCCTCCAGCCCCGACAGGCCCGGTTCCGACTCCAGCGCCGCCATCGCCCCGTCTGCAACTGCCTCAAGAGTCAGAAACAAAACTAGGCTCGGAGAAACGAAACTATAGCTGGGGCTTTCCGGTAAACTACGTGTCTCATCCCCGCCCCGACGGGAGGGGCGGCAGCCGGAGGACGGACCCTGCGGCGCCCGCCCATGTCGGGGGCCGGGCAGCCCCGGGGTGCGGGGGGCTCTGCCCTGCGGAACGGGACCCCGGGCCGGGGACGCGACGGCCGCGGGGCTGCGGGCGGGCCGGGGGCTCCGAGCCGGGGTCGGGGCAGCGTCACTCGGAGGTCCCTTCTGAGCCGCGGCGGGGCATTTGGGGTGCGGGGGACAGCCCAGCGCCGTCCGGCCGCTGCCGCGATCACCGCGCCTGCCGGCTCCGCCCGGGGCTCAGGAATGGTGTGAACCCCAAATCCCCCCGAGCACCGCCCCAGCTGCTCCAAACTGTGGGTAACCTGGCTGCTGGAGATCCTGCGGACTCATAGGACGGGTTGGGTTGGAAAAGACCTTGAAAATCATGTTTGCAACAGCTGATGTCAGTGCAATGTTAAAGCACACACGGCATTGTGATTGTGGAAACCATCTCAACAGAAGATGCTTCTTCAAATTTCTTTTTCTCGGTCTAGCTGTTCAATAATCACTGTTTCTAACAGGAACATTGATGCTGAATAGCAACATGACAAGTACTCCTGTCTTAACTAAGTTGACCCCAAATTCTTCCAGTAGTCTCTTCCTCTTCCCTCTTCTCCCCTGTCTGCTGGTGTCCCGGGGACTTCCTTGGGGCCCTCTATATGTCTCCACCCATGCTGGCAGCAGAGATGAAATGAAGCAGCCTGGCACAAAGTCTGTGGCCTCTCCAATAATTTATACGGAGTCTGATGGGCTGCAGCAGAAGGATCCATGTGCTCTCAACTCTTGTCCAGTGGGCAAAGAACACCTTGTGTGGAGAACTGCTGAGGTTCCCTTCAATGTCATTCAAAAGTATTAGCAGTCAGTCTTGTTGGCGTTAGTCCCTGGGGACTTGCAAGAATGTTCAGGAGTTACACAGAATCACAAAATTACAGAATTAACTAGGCTGGAAAAGACCTTTAAGATCATCTAGTCCAACCTATGACGTAACACCTCCTCATCAGCTAAACCATGGCACTGAGTGCCGTGTCGAGTCTTTTATTAAACACCTCCAGGGACAGTGATTCCACCACCTCCCTGGGCAGATGATTCCAGTGCCCAACCACTCTTTCAGTGAAGAATTTCTAACATCTAACCTAAACTTGCCTTGGTGAAACTTAGAATTGTGTCTTCTCATTCTGTCGGTTATTGCCTGAGGCCTCACCAGTGCCGAGTACCAGGGAAGAATGACCTCCCTGGTCCTGCTGGCCACACTGTTCCTGATACAGGCCAGGATGCCATTGGCCTTTCTGGCCACCTGGGCACACTGCTGGCTCATGTTCATGCTCCTTGAATAAAGCAATCAAAAGCAATGGTGGGTGGTCTGTCACAACTGACATCAGCTCCTAGCCAGTTCTTTTGGAATATTAAATCTGGAGAATCATTGTAAAGCTATGTTGCACAGATAACGTGGACTTGTACCTACATCAGTTATCCCTCCAGCCTTGTAACACTCCTTCAGGATAAGCTGCAGAGGGGTTGTGTGTCACAGGGCTCTGAGTCACTGCTCAGTAAGATACAGGTGCAGAAAGGACAATGGAGGCATTTGGAGCTACAAGGCTGTGACAGGAGCAAAAGTTCAGGGATCAGCTCTGTCATGTGCTGGAGGGTGGAGGAGTTTCTAGGAGATGGCCACGGTGCCATAGGTTTACAGTGTGGTTGGGATGTGATCAGGACTTTGTAACTGCTGTCAGAGGAAATGCAAACACCTGACAGGGTGGCTGACAGTGACTGCAAAGGAACATACTTGGAGAGCTGTGCTGTGCATGAGTTGGGACCAAAGAGCAGCTCTTGTTTGCATTTTTTATTTTTCCACAGGTGAACAAACACACTTTATCTGGACTAAGCCTCTGTCATCTTTCAAAGACTCAGCACCTTTACTGTATTTTGTGTCACTCGTGGTATCAGCTGATACAGACAAAAATATGCAAATAAGGGTAAATATACACCCTCACAATTGTCATTTTTACCTCTGGAACACAGCACAGGATGTTTAGAGCTCAGATGAGCAATTTAAGTTCCCCATTGTCAAAGAGGGCTTGAAATTCTGGTTTGGAGGATGCCCAACCAACTCCTGTTGTCTAAGAGACAAAGTTTTAACATAAAAAAACTACTGCTACCATTTAAACAGCTACTGAAGTTATTACTCTCTTTTGCTTGCAAATACTTGAGAACTTTCTGTGATTCTGAACTAAATCTAACCCTTTGCCCAGACACTGCACATTCAAAGTGCCCCGCAGAGCCCAAGTAGGGCTTTAGAAGCACAGTGGGATAAATTGTACCTTGCATTCCTGCCCCCAGCAAAGGGGCTGGCCAGAAACAGGAAAGCCCCAGGGACAGAAAGGCAGCAGTCAGGGTTTGTTCAGAGTTTCACCACCTCCTTGTGGGATTCACATTGTCCCATCCCAGACTCCTCAGAACAGGAGGTGGATGGGACAGGGAAGGCTCTCAGCAGCTCCCTCCTTGCTGCCTGCCCTTGGTCTGATTTGAATTGAGCAGTGAAGCAGCAGCTTCACACAAACTTGGTAACAATGGGTAAATAAAACTCAAGATTTTACCTTCAAAACACCCTCTCTCAGGGCTGTATTTGTTTTCCAGCATCACCTGTTTGGCACAGCCAGTGCGAGACTGCATCCATTTTTAATTCATGCCCAAAATGCACAGTAGGCAATGGAACAAGAGATGCAGTGAAACACTTGCATTTAGCTTTTGCAACTTCCTAAGAATTAACAAGCAACTATTTCCCTTAGAAAAACAATCTTTCCATTAATCCCCACCCTCTGAGCATGACTGTGCTCATGTCCAACATCTTCTTTTTATCCAGTTTGCAAGAACAGCCACACGAATCTAACTGAACTTTCCTCTAAAAAAACAAATCCTAGCATGAAATAATGGCATCTGAAGAGAACCACAATGCACAAATTCATTTACTTATGTAAAAATGATTCCTTCACAAACAAGACATTTTAACAGGGCTGATGCAAAAATGCACAGTACTTTAATGGATTCATGCACTAGATCAGAGTACATGACAGCTAAACCATAATGTACAAATTTTCAGGTGTTTGTTTGTATCTAGGGTTTTTTTCCATGTCTTCTCTGTAATAGTCCACTACCTAGGACAGGGGTTATCTGAAAGTGTAAGACTTGCCAAGGCTCCAGGGGTACAAGGTGCCCCCTCAATGCTAATAATTCTTAGAGCTGTCAGTGCAGGGCCTTGCCAGCACCTGGTGACCCATTCTGCTGCTGGAAAGGGGACAAGAAAGGCAGCACAGAAAGCACTTGCAGGGCAAGAGGGTTTGCTCTAAAACAAAGGCTTTCATAGCCTACATGGATTAACACAGTGGGACACAATTGTACCAGGGATTCATGTTAAATTCCACTGGTTCTAAGCAAAGTCGACAGTTACCAGTGCTATTTATCTGCCTCAAAATTACAGAAGCTCAAAATCCACAGGCTTTTCTGGACATATTCAAGTGAACTCTTTAAGTAACTGCAAAGTCACAGCATTTGTATGATGCTTGGCAGCAGCAGAGAGCAAGTTCTGCACATCAACAATACTTATAATACATTTTTAAATGAAACTGACCTCTGGCAGTTATACAGCTCTAGCCAAACCGAGACATTTAAATAGTTACAGTACACGGTTGTGTTTTATCTTTTAATCAAACCATTCCAAATGTGCAGCTTGCTACAGTAGGATATAAATATTCAAACACAACAGATCTATATTAGACTTCCTATAATAAACAAAGTTTATTATAGGATCATGTATTACATAAAAACATAGCCTAAGGGACAAAAGTATTTTTCTTTTGGTCTACTTCTTTTTAAGACAGTAATCTCCACCAGTGCACCTACTACCCTCAGAATCAGAAGGCAGCATGTCACAGAACAAATCTGTACAATTGTTCACACTTTTCACATCCTAGATGTTCCATTTTCAACACTGGATCCGTTAACTGGAGGCTCGACAATCAGTCTTGGCTCTATCAGTGCATCCCAGCTTTCAGTGATCTGAAAACAAACCACAGGCAGCACTTAGCAGGTGCCAGCAACACCAACAGATGCCATTTCTGTGCCGTTGCACTTTTGCCTAGACCTCAACAACGACACCACTGAACCAAGATCACAGCTCCTCCTGTGAGTCACTGATCCTACTGATGAACCTCAACCTGCCTGACGTCCTGGGTAAGGAAAGGTGCAGGTAAGAACAAAAGTGATGAAATGAAAAGCTGGTAAGAAAGGATCTCTATGAGACATGATGTTGTTCATTAGCCAAAACAAGAAGTTTGATGAGTGGCTGTGACCCCAGTTAATTGAGTAACATGCAAGATCTGATTATTATGATGTAAACATGCACATTCTTGCCAGAAAGGAACAATTATTTTTGTATGCATTGCTTCAAATCAGATGCATGATTACAAAGGGAATGTGTCTGAGGTGAATAGAGGCAGGAAGCAGGGCAGGAGCTCTGCAGAGCTGGTGGCAGGACTGACAGCAGGCCCCACATACCTTGGTGTCCTGAGGCACCGCATACTCAATCAGCTCCACTCCGTCTGCAGACTGGTACACCAGGTCAAACTTCCCTGGCTCCTTAGCAACTGAAACCAAACAGCCAGCTCAATAAGCTACAAACCAAAGAAACTTTAAATGTTTACCACAAAAGCCAATCAAAACCAGTTTGGCTTTGGGGTTTGTTTTGTGCTCAGTGTCTGGGTTAATAATTGTAACAGAAAACCTTGAGGTAAAACTGAATACTACACACCAAAATTAAGGTAATTATCTGACTACTCACATGAGAAAGTCAACAATATGTTGCTGAAATTTGAGAAGAATGCTCATATGACAATTCTTTAATTCTGGCTTAAATGGCAACTGGAGGATACACAGTTTGAGAAACATTCATCATTTCAGGTCTCAGGCATTGCACCTTGCCATTGCAGGGACTCACTTCCACACCCCCTGAAGACATACCATTATGACCTCACACTTTCTCTGTAGTTCCATAAATTAATTTCTTTCAGAAAATGAAACCACAGTAGAGGTGATTAAATGACCACTCAAACTGACTAAAAAAAATTATTTTGCAAATACCCATGAGCATCTTTCAGTTCAACTGGCAAGGGTTAGAACTTCTCAATTCAAATAGACTTTTTGGGGAGGGAATGAGGTGGGGAGGGGTGTCTTGAGAATGAACCCAAGGAAATTAGGAATACTCCTGAAAGACAAAGAGTTCCTTGGACTTCTGGTTTTCCAGGTGACAGCACACGACAACAAGCCCTTGGTGTCCCCAGGTACATACACTGTCCTGCTGATGTCGAAAGGATCTCAAGTTCAATCTGCTTTTTTTCAGCATTCCAACTGATTATTTTTGCCTCCTTCACAAAGCAACAAGAAAAGAATCAGGTAAGACACACTTCAGCACTGGATAACTATTCCATATTTACAACCAGTGTGCTACTTTGATTTGTGCTATTTGTGCTTTTGTGCTATTTGATTGCTGCCAGAGGAAATAAGTATATCTGGCCATCAAATTTTCTAGTCTCCATGTATAAAATCTGCAAAGAATTAATGCTCAGCAATCTGTAACTACTAGCATCATTAAACCAAAAGTGCTTATTGTCACCAACTTTGCAGTTTAAATCAGTACTTACCCAGAAACCAAGTTATTTGAAGTAGCAACAGAATTCTACTTGCACCAGTTTTAAGAACTTGCCCTGACTTCAAATAGCAGTAGACTCAAATACAGCTACCTTTTTCTACTTGAGGGTCTGCATTTTTTGTCATCTATAAAATATTAATGATTATTAATAATCCTTGTAGTTGGTGGTTTGTTTGTTTTTGTTTGTTAAATAACAGCTACACCTTTCAAATTTTCAATTAGTTTCAGCTTCTGGAGTTTTGATTTTTACTGCTGCACCAGGAATAGCCTGTGGAGTCAACTGGATGCAAGGAAAAACACTGCACAACATCAAAATATCTAAGCCATACCTCACCTATCACGGTTCTGTGAGTGAATGAAGGAGGAAAGAAAACCAGTACCTTATAGTCTGAAACTTCAGGACTGTAATTTTCAGTTAGTTCCAGGCGCTGTTGAAAGAAATACAAGTAACAAATTGTCAATTTTCCCAATCTTTGATGATTCCACCTACATCCACAGTTTATTCAGCAAGAGAAAAGTGCAAGAGCCAAGTTTCCTACTCCTGGAACGCAATGCCAATCATGGTCCCAGGTAGACTTCCAGGACTTGCTGCTCCAAAGGATTTATGTTCAGGTCAGGCTGTGTGAGAAGATCAGGGAGATGGATCCCAGTCTCTTCAACTGCAGGGATTTAATTTTCATTTACTTTTTGATTTTGTAGTGCAGTGTAATTATTTGTATGGTAAGACTTGCAATAATATTTACATGGAAAATCACATTGAAATGACACCAGAGACAGCATTTCTTGTGTTACACAAATACAGAAAGTCTAAAGAAATGCACATAACTTCTGTATATGCTCCAAACATTTGTAGTAATCAAAGCCAGGCTTTACAACAAGTGAATTTTTTAGGGAAACTATTAGGTCAGGATCTTAAGAGTAGCCCAAATGAAGCAATTGTAACCTACTAACATTCAGTATTTCCAGAGTTCTTTACCTTAAAGGCAATTTTTTCTCCCACTTGGGGTGGAGCAGCTAGAAGAGGTAACACACTATAGTCTCTCTTGGGAATCTCCACAGGATTCTGTGAAACAAAGAGTAACCCACCGATTTAATTACTGTATCAGTGAAAACAGAAGACAATGTTCATGCTGTATGCATTGCAAGAAGTTCTGAGAAAAGCAAGGTACATGCTTTGTTTTTATATATATATTACAGTTGCTTTATTGTTGTTTCACAAACACCTCAGGCTGACAAATGGAATTACAGTAAATAAAGTTAAGATCAGCCTTTATCCCACTAATCTATTTCTGCTGTTATGAATTACTCTTATCATATAGGTTCTTTGTGCAGTTCAAGCTGCCAGAGAAAGGTGACTTCTGCCTGTGTCAGTCACTCACCTGGACAAGGACAGAAGTGTTTGTTGCAGCTTCATTTAACTGCCTCTGTTTCTGGCCTTCACTGCTGTAGTTATAGAAGAAGCCAGGGTTTGCGCCTCTCCCATGGCCCCTCATCATCCCACGAAACCCACGGCCCCTAGGTCCTCTCCAGAAGTTATCCTCTCCTGTTCCATGCCCCCTTCCACGGCCTGGGTTGGCAAATGGTCCTTGGACACTGGCTGGCAACTGTTTAGTGCAGTTCCTTACTATGGAATTACCCAGTCCAGCACCTGCTGCAGATTTTTTAATGACAAGTGAGTCTGAATCTGAACTATCAGAGTCTGAAGAGCTCTTTGCTTTGGGAGCCTTGGTGCTGGCTTTTACAGCCACCACATGGTTTGGCACTGATTTTTCCTTTGCCGTGCTGTCTTGTGCTGGTGTCGCCTTCTCATCCTCTGTACTTGAGTCAGAATCTGAACTAGAAGACTGGGGTTTTTCTGCATTTTTACTAATTGCAGTCTTAGTCATTTCAGCGTTAGACTTTACAATCACTTTATTAGTTTTCATATAAGAATCTGAAGCAGCTTGGCATTTGTCTTTGGGAAGTGTCACCACTACAGGTTTATGGGAAGATTTATTTTCCTTTACATTCAATTCACTGGTGTCACTGTCAGACGATGTGCTGGAGGAATCTGAAGCTCCCACCCTCTTTTTCCTGGACTGTGTTGTGATCTTTTTCGTGCTATTTTTACCAGAATTTAGAGAAAAGCTCTCATTTGCCCATCCTAAAGCCATCTTTGCTGCAGCAACCTCTGTCTGCTTTTCATCCTTCTTTTTTGTTGCCAACTGCTTCTCCCTCTCTGTTTTTTTCATCTTTTTAGAATGGGAAGTAGAGCTCTCTTCCTTACCTTCTGCGAGTCTATTTCTTCCCCTAACTTCTTCCTTTCTTTTTCTTTTTGTGTACCTTTTCTGGGAGTCCCAAGTATCTACAGAGGTCTCTTCCCTACAAGACGAATACTCAAGGTTATGCTTCTCCTTTTTCTTTTTCCTTTTGTGCTTGCCTTCATTCCTAGAGAATTCTTCCTCATCCTGCTTGTGTCTGTGCCTTTTTTTGTCTTCTTTTGTTGTGTAAATAAAGCCATCATCTATTTCTTCATAATCATCTGCAAATATCTCTTCCAATTTTACTCTGTTAGGAAAAAAAAAAAAAGCCACCATTCAGCATAATGAACACTTTTCCCTACATGTGAGCAGCTCAGGCAAGTTGCCATAGCGTGAAGATGCTCCAGCTCTTCCCTGGACAGTCCGGAACCCTCCTGTTATATATGTATACTAGAAGAATTCGTGCCGAGTGGTTTATACTGTATATAAAATAAATCTGCCTCATGTAAAGTTATATCTAACAAGCTGTCTTAGAGGGAAACCTTGAAACTCTGCGAGGAAACCTTCATTTACATGTGAAGACTGGGCAGAGAACCCCTTATCTCAGGAGATGGCCGTGGCCAACGACCCTCGATTCCCGCCTGATTCTCCCAACCGATAAGCAGAAACTCATCAGCAAGTCGTTTGCCTCTGTGGAAGATTTCTCGGAATCAGATCAAGATAGGCGTCCCTCCCAAGAAAATCCTTTCAGCAGGACCGGAGACCAATATTTGTCCACTATGAATACACCTCCACAAAAAGAAGGACATTGTTTCACTGTGAAGCCCAAGCCTGGGGCTATCTACAGGGTATAAGAACTGGGGTGCCGAGAGGCAAAAATGTGGACAGAGAGAGGTTGGTGAGAGAGACGTGACTCTCTGTTCACCAGTGTCGATTTCCAAGGCTCGACACTCTGTTCGTTTGATTGGGGCTTTTCCAAAATTATTTTGTAATCTATCAATTCTTTTTATATTAATTTGATTGGCTGCTCCATCTATAACACTCCCGTGCAGGCATAGGCTCCCCTTCCATCTTCAGGAACATTTCCAACTGCTTGGCTCCCTCCATTCCTTTTGGACATGCTGGGGTGTCTCAGTGTTGGGAATCAGTGCCCGTGGGCACCCGGCTCCCGCTCCACCTTCCAGGGAAGGAAGAGCTCAGCCCCATGGGGAAGCCCCATCCCCGTCTCACCGAGCCCACGTGGGGATTCACAGAATCCCAGAATGTGTCAGGCTGGAAGGGACCACAGGGGGGTCATCTGGTCCCACCTCCCTGCCTAAGCAGGGTCATCTCAGAGCACAGGGCACAGGGTTGTGTCCAGAGGGCTCTGGAATATCCCCTGTGAGGGAAACTCCACGTCCTCTCTGGACAATCTGTCCCAGCGTGCACAGGGAGGAGGCTCTTCCTCACGGTCAGATGGAACCTCCTGGGCATCAGTTCCTGCGCGCTGCCTCGTGTCCCATGGGTCGGCACCACCGGGCAGAACCCGGTCCGGCCTCTTGGCACCGCCTTTACCTACCGATAGACACTGATAAGGTGTGTGGGGGATTGACCCCGATCCCGCTGTCCCGGTCCCAGTACTGACCTCCCGGTCCCAGTCCCGCTGTCCTGATCCCGGTCCGGATCCCACTCTCTCTGTCCGATCCCGCTGTCCCGGTCCCTGTCCCTATACCGCAGTCCCTACCCCGCTGTCCCTGTCCGTATCCCGATCCCTGTCCCCATCCTGCTGTCTCGGTCCCTGTCCCGCTGTCCCTATCCCGGTCCGGTCCGTACCGCAGCGAGTCGTTGTCCCGCACGAGGCGCGCGCTCTCGGCCGGCGGCAGCAGCGCCCCCTCGAGGAAGAGGCTGAGGCGGGCGCGGCGGCTGAAGCCGAAGCGGTGGCGGATGAGACTGAGCAGGTCGGTGACGAGCCGCGCCTGGCCCGGCTCCAGCAGCAGCCAGCACAGCGCGCAGCCCGGGCTGGCCGGCGGAGGGTGGTCGAACACCAACCGCAGCCGCACCGGGCCGCCGCCGGCCGCCATCATGGAGGAGGAGGAGGAGGAAGAGGCGGAGGGGGCGGGCACGGGGGCCGTGCCTCACGGCGGGGCGGGGCCGGTCCCGTGACCGCGGGAGCTGAGGGAGCGATGGAGCCGCTCCGTGCTGGGACGGCGCTGTCTGTGCTGCTGCTGGCGGCAGGTGCGGGACGGGACGGGACGGGACGGGGTCAGGCCTCCGGGCACGGCGCTCCTGTGTCCCGCTGCCGGGCTGAGCCTGGGCTGAGCCGCGGGAAATTCCGCTTGCCGGGGTGGCGGTCGGGAAGGACGGAGAGGGTGGCGGGAGGCCCGGCGGGAGCAGCAAGTCTGGCCACTGTGGCTTGGAAAAGCCTTATTGCTCCTACTCCAGTGCGCTGCTGCTTTCTGCCCTGATCCCTGAGATAAAGGGCTGGAGTATCAAAGGCCTGTTCCGTGTCCGAGATGGACAGTAGACTGACCGTGTAGGGTGACCAGACTTTACTGACTTGAGTTTAAATTATATTTTGGATTCCTTTAGAAGTGACCCCCTGTCTGTCTGCATCTGCTCTCCTTTGGGACAGTGAAGTGATGCGGTCTCCGCAGACACCCAGATCAAAGTACTGGGATGAGCTCAGTTAATCGGGTCATGGAGCCAATAGCACCAAGGCTGCGGGTTCGATCCCTGTACTAAACGGCTCACTAAACGGTTGGACTCGATCTTTTTAGGTCCCTTTCAACTCGGAATATTCTGCGATCCTTGTCGAAATTGCAACTGTTTGTGGAAGTTGTTCCGCTGGGGTTAGTGGGGTTATGCCTTCAGCCCAGGCCTTGAAAACACTTCAAGAACAAATTATCCCAGCGATTGGGCTGTTATTCTGGTGGTAGCTCTAACACCAGGCTCTGATAAGGAAGCACTTAATTACACAGTTCATTCATTGACGATAACTCAGCTGTGGGTGGGGGTGTAAGTATAGGCATGTTTCTTACAGTAATTTTTTTTTAATAGTAGTAACACTTCTAATTATCACAGCCAAGATTGAAATGTAATGTTTTGGAACAATTCTGGTGGAAAGCCCAAGGCGGAGCCTTTTTACCTAGCTGATCGTTATTTTTATTTCCTCTCAAGGTGTAGTTCTGAGGCAGCCCCAGGAGCCCAAAGAGGTGTGGGGATATGTGGAGGTTCGAAGCAAGGCCCACATGTTCTGGTGGCTTTATTATGCAAATAACCCAACCCAAGACTTCACAGAGTTACCTCTCGTCTTGTGGCTTCAGGTGAGGTTGGTTAGAGACACCTAAGCAGTAATTCTTACCATCTGTGACTGGTTCAGTCTGATACCTGATATTGTGCAGCTCTACAGAAACAGGATTCAAGACTGCCTGGTTCTAAATGCCTTGCCTTGTGAATGAGGTGTTGGGGTTGGGAAAAACAAGGATGATTTAATTCTGCAGTTGTGGGGTGTCTCCAACTGCTCACCTTCAATCAAGTGCAATTGCAATAGCAGAGGTTGTTCTCATCTTTCATACAACAGTAGTGATTTTTGTGCATTGTAGTTTCACAACTCCTTTCCTGGAGAGTTTGAAGTCTAAGCAGTGTTCAGAGAGAGAGAGAGTAGATAAAATAATCAGAGATTTAGGATGATTTCTAAATTGAAACAATCCCAGTTTAATAAAAGCAGTGATGTGTTCTCCACAGTACATTTCAGAAGTTCATGTTGAATAGAATCACTTCAGGACTTGTTCTTATTCTTCCTGGGTTATTTCATCAGAAATTTCATTTCAATCAGAAAATTAATTTCAGCGTGAAACCCACAAGCTGTACATTCTGATTAAGCTAATGACTTGCAAAGCCCCAGTTAACAGATAGTTAACTTTTGCAGTCCATATTCAGGGAATAAGGTTTTGAAACTGTGCTCATAGCAGGCAGCTCACCAGAAGCTCTCACAAGTGGGTGACTGCTTCTCTGTTGAATTGTTGCTTTCAGAAATGGCATGTGTGTGCATAACCCAAGACCATGAGGAACAGAGCCTGCTCTGCAAATTAACATGTAGTGTAAAAGCCATTTTAAAAAATTTACAATCTGTCATTCTGCTTACTGGCTAGCTTGCATTTTTCTTCTATCTGTCATATCTGTGCCATGCTGCCTTTTAACATCTTTGTCATTTGGTATTTCCCTGCAGGGAGGTCCAGGAGCTTCAGGCTGTGGATATGGGAACTTTGAAGAGATTGGTCCATTAGACAAAGCAATGAAACCAAGAAATACTACCTGGGTACAGTAGAGAGTTCAGCTTCTGACTACTAATTACAAATGTTTGTTTGCTTATATAAGCAGATGATCACTACGCAAAGAAACACGAAGCAGTTTTTCATTTAAAGTTCAGTAGAACTATAATATTTCAAGTTAAAATATTGTGGTTAATAAATTAGCTTGTAGGAATAGCTTTGTTTAGAGCTGAGGGGTAGACATATTAATTTGATGAAGTATATCTGGTCTTCCATGAAATTGTGAAATGCAGATGTCTGGGAAACAGAGAGCAGGGAAATTGTAGAAAGTGTTATTTCAGATCACAGCTTCATTGTGTGCAGTCACAGAGCTTTTTCTGAGTGGCTGGCAGTGTAAAACCTATGGCTTGTAATTACAAGTCCAGTATGGCCTTCAAGGCAAAAACAAATTCCAGCTGCCTGTGAAGGTGGAAGTTTAATTAGTGCAATATATTTGTGCTCTGAGCTACCAATAGTCTGAAGTATTCTGGAGTTCCCTAGGTGACTTGCCCCTGGATCACTGGGACTTTTTGGGTGTTTTTCTGGTTACAGATTGGGCAAATTGAAGGACTTTATGTTGCACCTAATTTTTCTGCAAGTTTTTTCAGGTCCAGGGATTTTCTGGCTCAGTTAATCATTTGTGCCATCAAAATGAAGTTTTACTGGTGCTGAACTGAGGTTTTATACAAACCTTCTTTCTGCTTCTACAGTTGCAGGCAGCCAGTATCTTGTTTGTGGATAATCCTGTGGGCACTGGATTCAGTTATGTGGATGATTGTAGCTTGTTTGCCCAAAACCTTACAACAGTAGTTTCTGATATGATGGTTTTTCTTGGAGAATTCTTCAAGTGTAGAACAGAATTCCAGGTAAGTGAATTGAATTTTTGTTTATTGTTGTATTCTCCTCTGCTTTTAATGGAATTCAAAAATAATTAGGGAACAGACTTCCAGATGAGCAGTGGTTTGGTGCTGGGTAGTGTTTAGTGCAGGTAAAACCACTGTCTCTTATTTTCCACATTTCAGAAGTTGTATCTTGATATTGGGGTGGATTATTGTCTGTTGAGTGATCCAAGCAGCATATATAGCATCACAGCTACTTATAGTTCCAAAATACTTCAGAACCAACCCCAGCAAATCACCAGGATGTTATGGAAACCTTATGTGCCACTTAAAATAAGAAAAACATTAAATGTTTGATGGGGAGAGGTGAACAGCCAGTGCCTGGGTCCTGTGGGATGTGGGAGATGTTTGGAAGTATCTTCTGCCCTCCACCCAATGAGTTCCTTGTGTGGCTTTTCTCTCCCCAGACCATCCCATTCTACATATTTTCTGAATCTTATGGAGGTAAAATGGCTGCTGGGGTTGCTTTAGAGCTGCACAAAGTAAGTACTTGGAGGATATATTTCACTTTTCGCTTTAAAACCTAGAGTTCTACAAGTTCTTTTATTTTCTGGAATACACTGTCCCTATTGCCTAATTCACAATGCTACTTACTTTTTTCACTTAAAGAAAACTGATTCTAGAGTCATGAATAGCTAACTAAAATTTGATTCTTGCTTTGGTGTTTTGTTTTGTTCTGTTTTTCCTCTTATTTACAAAGGCTGTGCAAAAAGGGACCATAAAGTGCAATTTTATGGGGACTGCTCTTGGAGACTCCTGGATTTCTCCTTTGGGTATGTTTAAACTCCTCAGACTGTGGATGATTTGTTGTTGTTATTTTGTTTTGTTGGGTGTTGTAATCATTCCGTGAGTGCCTAAAGTCAAAAATGCCATCCCTACGTTAAGTGAATTAACTCTTTAGTGAGTCTGGTAAATCAAAAAGAAATACTCAACCTTGCAAGCTATGACTGAAGAGTCTCTCTTTAGAATGTATCTAGATTAGGAAAAGTCAGAGAGCAAGGTCAGTGAGGAGCATACTTGCATCTGAACTGGAGGGATGGTGAAATGTCCTTACACATCTTCACAGCCTCTGAGGTGTTTTGTAAGAGTCCTGTGCTTAAATATGGCCACCGAATGATTCACAAGGCTGCAAGTGAGATTTGTGTCTGGTGGAGGACAAAAAGCAAATTAAAAGGCTCTTGGTCCTTCAGTGGGATTGGCAAGGGTAGGCTTCATAAATTCCCTGGAGCACAGGACAACCCCAAGCAAGCTCCTATCTGTCTGCCATCGGCTGATCCTTGAGAATTTACAACCAAAGTTATTATAAAGCAGATTTGTTTTATAACTCAGTTTTTCCCTTGTGACTTTTCAAACAGATCAGTTGAGATAATTCCCATCCCCTTGTTAGACCTCTGCCCATGTTCTGGCAATGTGCTGCAATGCTGGGGGGAGAACATTTTGGTAAAAACATGTTGATTGCTTTAAATAAATTTCACTGGTTAACTACGGTGGGGTTAGTGATGTTGCAGGATTTGTAAAGAACCTGCTCTGTGGTACGTAACCTTAGGGCTAAGCAGAGCTGACTGTACCTTTTTACTGATTAATTCATCTCCTTTTATTTTTCTCATAAATATTGTTACCCCAGTAAAGGAAAAGTAAGTTAAATCTTATGTTAATGATTGATTGTCAGTTTGATGTTTGAAATCTGTTCCGTTTGTTTAGACTCTGTGCTGTCCTGGGGGCCCTACCTTTACAGCACTGTAAGTACCTTAAACTCTTGGTTCTCACCTGATCCTTTGTGCTGCCATACAGTACAAATGGGTGTTGAATTTTAGGATTACCTCTTGGCCTGAATAAAACCTCAAAAGCATGGAGGCTGTTAGCAATAAATGGATGTGGAATTGTAATTGAAACTGTCCTTGGTGTTTGTCTTCCAGTCTCTCCTTGACGATAATGGTCTGGCAGAGGTGACTGCTGTTGCCAAAGAAATAATGGATGCAATAAATAAAAACCAATATGGGCTGGCCACGGAGCTCTGGAGCAAGGCTGAAGGTGTCATCGAAGAGGTGAGATCTTTGACTAACATCAAGAACTAACTGCTGCCTGAGGAAGGCACATGACTTCAGGTTATCCTTTCTTTGAGCACTGATCTGGCATGAATTCTCCAAGCCTCTGCCCAGTCATTTTTGTCAGGATTTGTTTTATCCCAGTGCTGTTCACTCACCTGCTGAGCGAGTGACAGAGAAAGTGGGCAGGACAGCCCTTGTGGTCCTCCAGTATTGCACTGAGGTTTTAGCACACAACTAGCCCTCTTGATTTCCACAGTTTCAAATTAAATAAACTATATCTCCTGGGAAACTTTGAATATTGAAAACTACATCCAGCAAGACACAAATTTGAAGTGCACACGTCTCTATTTGAAGAACTACAATAAGTACACAGGTTGGAAAAGAACCTCAAGTTATGGTCTGTTACTGTGGGTCACTGCATCTCGTTACTTAGAAAGTTCCAGCATAAAAGATTGGTAAAGTTTTGCTTTTGTTTCTCCTGTTAAAAGGTTGCTCCAAAATCTCGTTCTTTGTTACATCTCATTCTTTAGTACACTCAAGGCTCTGGCTTCCTTGGACAGAAAGGCTAATCTGGAGCCACTTCTTTTTTTTGCCTTTTTTTTTTCTTCTTTTTCTTTTTTCTTTTTTTTTTTTTGTCTTTTCCTTCTGAATTTCATAACTGACAGTGCCTTGCACATAGTTGGTTCCAATTCTTGCTGTTTGGATGGAACTTTTGGTTTCTGTTTTACTTTTCGAATCTACTTGGCTTCCCCTATGAGTTATGATGGTGCTGGCAGGTGAAGGTGCTGCAGTTCTTCTGGGGTTGCTGTTGTGAGCTGATTTCTGACCTAAGCATTGGAACTTTAAAAACTCAAAAATAGACTAAAGCAGGGCTTCAAGAATCTGGAGTAACTTCTCTAATGGCAACACTGCTCACATATGACCTTGGATGCAGGCAGCCTCTGTCAGCTGCATCAGAGCTGCCAGTCTGCAATGCTTGGGCACATCCAGCTGTCAGCAGCTCCAGAAGAGGGGTGGCTCATACCCATCACTACATTTTTGAGGAAGCGTTTTAGGTTTTGGAGGATTGTAGGTTGGAAGGATGTTGACCGAGAGCAGCAGCAAACCAGACCTGGCAGCAGGGGCTGTCTGAAGCCATCACCTGGCACTGCAGCTCTCTGTCATGAGTAATGCAGGGTAGGACTTCCTGTAGCTTCACATCTGCTTCAGAGGAGTAAATAACATCTCTGGCACAACCCATGTGTGAACAATACAGGCTTGAGGAATCTCTTTCCCACTTCTCAAAGCAAATGTAGAACTGACGTTTTTCCACAAGTATCTTCCTGGTGTGCAGGTAAAGTGACAGGTCACAAGGTCCTTTATTTAGGATGTACTTATCTTGTTTTGTTTTGTTTTTCAGGAAAGACTGTTCTTCGTCTCTGAGAAATGTTTTTATTAGTGTTACTGAAATTATCTTGTGTTTTCAGAACACAGACAATGTGAACTTTTATAACATCTTGACTAAGGAGGTTCCGGAAGTGAAATCAGATGAACAAGCAAATCTCCATCTCAGTAAGTTGTATTTAAATACTTAAACTTCTGAGGCCCTGTATTTCAATTCACATACCTTCAACTCTGACAGTAGAAAAAGCCTCAATGTAGTACATCCTTAAAATGGATGTTGATATTCTCCTGAACAGAACTTGTTTGCTGTTGCATAGACACAGATAGGAATGTGGAACAACCCTATAGATGACACCTCCACCTATACATCCTGCACAAATTACAGCAAGGAAGCAGTCAATATAATTGCAACATCATTTTATGACCTTTTAAGTTACTTCCTCTTACTGTCACTTCTGTCTTTAAGACAGGACACAAAAGTGTCTCTCATCAGCATAAACAGTCTGATTAAATTCTTGCTCCATGATTTTTGTGCATCAATGTGAAAACCATATGTAGAGTTTCTTTCAAGCTCTTTTTCTGTTGGCTTCATGAGGGAAGGTGAAATTAACTCCTGAAAGTAAAACATTGCAGCTCAAAAATAACTGGTCTGTTGAGAAGAGCCAGGTGGTTAAAGCAGAAGCTGATGCCCAGAAAAAGTGCAGTGTTAGCCAAAAGTAGGAATGGATGGGTTCTTCCTGTATAGTCCTGCCCTAAATAAGGGTTGACTTGAGTGCTTTCTAGTAAAAGTAAACAAATCACAAAGGGTTTGTTGGCCATGGTTGACACTGGAGATTGTTATCTGTGCAGGATGGTGTCTGAAGTGTGCCACTGATCAAAGTGTGTTCTCTCTTTTTTCAGTGCGGCTTTACCAGCGCCATGTCAGGAAAATGCATCAGAGCAGCCTCGATGAGCTGATGAATGGGCCCATCAGAAAGAAGCTGATGATCATTCCTGACTGTGTGAAGTGGGGAGGTACTTTCCTGTCTGCTAGTGTGCACCTGTTGTTTACAGTATTGCATCCTGTAGGAAAATACTCTGGCAACTGGTCACATTCAATTGTTGTTATCCATGGGGCTAAGGAGGGGATTTGTTCTCAGAAATGAAGATGTCCTGGAGCAGGCCTGTGGGAGCAGGTGTGGTTCTGGTTCTGATTCTGCTGCTCGTATCTATCTTTAGCCAAGTAACTAAAAATGCAGGGGGAGGGAGGAAGATCCTCTGTATTTCAGGAACTAGTTTTTGTTTTAGTTTTTTCTTTCATGCAGTCTTGCAGAAATTCCTGTCAGCTTTTCTCTGCCAGAAGTCTGGCGTCATGTAATGATGCATCTTATGGAGGAGGGGGTGTAAAACAGGCTTTAAGGGCTGATGTCAGCACCCTGTGTGTGTAAATAGGAGCCAGAAACTACAGCGCTGTCTATGAGCTCTTCTGGGAGCACAGCTGCTGTCTGGTCCTTCTGTTCCTCAAACTGATAAATCACTGGTTCCACTTTGGGCTAGGACTGCTTTTTGTGTAGCTGTGAACTCCATTTTAGAGCCTTTAGCCCATGCTTCTGTCCCAGCTTGGGGATGACATCCTTCATCACTTAAATTTTGTCTTTCTGGTTCCAACCAGGTCAGTCCAGACAGGTCTTTGAGAACATGGCAGAGGACTTCATGAAACCTGTCATTGATATTGTTGATCAGCTTTTGGCAGCCAATGTCAGTGTTACAGTCTATAATGGGCAGCTGGACCTCATTGTTGACACCATGGGTGAGGAACTTCTTGACTGGGGGTGGAAACAGAACATGTGATGAGTAGAACGTGGAACTGTCAGTATATTGGTACCCAGATTTCTCCAATCTCCTGTGCAAACCTCTTATTTAACTAGCAGTGCTTAAATACTGCAGTCATAAATGAACAGCACTTAGGATATTTTGCTTATATCTCTCTGAGAGACAGAAATCCTTTACCTCCATTGTACTGTTGAGAAATGGATCTGCAACATCAGTAATTGCTTGTTTCAGTGAAGCTAATAATTCACTTAATCCTCCTGGATAGGCACATTGATGTGTATATGTGTATGCTCATTCATAGGCAAAGAATGCTGGTAATTAATGAGGGAGGGTGCAGTGGAAGAGTGATCACACCTGCTCTCAGTGTAGGCTCCTGCACACCTTGGGCTTTGTTTGTTGCTTGCAAGATGCTGGTTTGGTCCCAAGGGGCAGTTTGGGAGCCGGGCCAAATGCAGCTGAAATGCTTCACAGAGCTGCTGTGCTCCCTTCCACTGGTCTTTTCTCACTGAGTTAAAGAATCTGACCCCACAAACACCTTCCTATGTTGTGAAAGGCTATATTCCTTGTCTGTCTCTGACCACTTAGATATTCAGATACCCTTCATGAAAAACACAGCAATCAATAAATCCAGGAAACACAGTATTTAGGCTGTCAAAACAGATTAGCAGTTAGCAGTGCTCCAGTTTATCACATTTTGGTCTAAAATTGAGCTGTAGTTAACATGTAAATTCTTCCAGCAGTTCACAGGTAGGCTAAAGCTTTGTCCCCCTTAGAGTCCTGGAATTGATCTTGTTGCTGTCCTGACCTTCTCTAGCAGCACCTGGAAACAGAAAGCCTTTCCAGTCTCCCCTCAATGAGTGTCTAACGAACAGAAGAAATAGTGCCTCTTCTGATTTCCAGAAGGGGGACTTTGTATGGCTGATCCTTCTCCATGGGAGGACATTCAAGGTGTTTGAGGTGCAAAGTGAAATATGGTGGAATTTCTAGGGCTGCAGAGCCTCCAAGAAGCACATGTTCCGCTTGTACAATCCTAGATCCATTTCATACACACCTTCACTGTTTACTTATTCCCTTCTCCCCTTCACTGGTTTGTTTCAGTTTGTCCTGAATTTTCCTAGGCATAAGCAAATTGGTTTTAGGATCTGAGCACACAGACTCTGAGGTAACTCTGCTGTACTGGTATCCAGTACAGGGGGCATCCAGCTGAACTGGACTCCCAAGCTGCTGTGGAACCAAGGATTGGTAATTTCCAGGTATTGGTAATCAGTGCTATCTCTTATGTCCAACAGGCCAGGAGGCATGGATCCGGAAACTGAAGTGGTCTGATTTGGACCAGTTCAGCCAGAAAAGGTGGAAGGCACTGTATGTGTCTCCAGAATCCACTGAGACAGCTGCTTTCCACAAGGCCTACGAGAACTTCGCTTTCTTCTGGATTCTCAAGGCTGGGCACATGGTAATAATAAAGTGCTTGGGGTGGAATCAGCAAGAAGACTGAAGATGTGTGTGTAGCTGCTGTCTGCTTCCTTATAGCACTTGCTTATCCTGTGCTTTTCTCTGTGCTAGGTACCAGCTGACCAAGGAGAAATGGCACTCAAAATGCTCAGGATGGTGACCCAGCAGCAGCACTAGGGAAGGGGGGGGTCAGCTGGTCTGGCTTCCTGCCCAGCACCAGCGCTCTGGAGGAGTGTGAATCCGTGATCCTAAGCCAAAGGAGGCACAGTGGCTGTTTGGACACACAGCCTCCTTCATCTTTTTGATACTGTGCACAAGTGCTGATGGAAAGGCATTTTTTTCCTTGAATGCGTTATTGCTTTTGAATTTTTCAGCTGTGATTTGCTGCCTTAAGACTGTTCATAAATGACTCTTCCAGAGGGAAGTCCTCTGTCATAAAGAACAAGCCCTCTGGCTTGGAAGGATTTTGTGCTCTTGCCCTTCCCTGAATGTTCCCTTGTCTGTTTGCACAGCAAGAGTAAAACTGATTTGACTTGATTTGCTTTGTGTTCCTCTGGGAGAGCTAACCTGCTACATGAGGCTGTGGAATGTTCCTTCCTCAGGCTTCTGCTTGAGTCACCTGGCTGGATTACAAACTGAAGACATGGAAATGCCAGGACAGAGGACCTGCCCTAGAGGTATCACAGTCCATCTCATCCTGCTGAGGTGCCTGAATTAGGATCCAGGATTCTTCAGACTTCCTGTGCTATGGAGAGAGAAAAGCATCCCACAGAGGAAGATTTGACTCTCTTCATCCAACCATTTGTTTCTTATTTTCATTCTTCTTAATGCCCACTACTCAAACTTTGCCTTTATCCTCAACACCTAAAGCACATCCAGCAGGAATTCCTGCTTTTCTCTATCCTGAAGCAGAAGGCCTGTTAATACCCTCTTGTACCAAAGAAGCCTCTTAAAACCTTCTGGGTTTAGCCAGAAGGAAAGGAGCATTTTTTAAGCAATAACAGCATAATTCTGAAAGATGATAGGAATGTTTAAAAGAAGGATATACAAATTCTTGATCCATGTCTTTTAGAGATTTTTTTAAGTCTTGCAGAGAACTATTATTTTGAAACTTTTTTTTTTGATGATACATAGTCACAAAGAGACTTGGTCAGACATCATTTGACTTTTGATAAGGAGCATGAAGTAGTTGTTTTTAATTGGTGGATGATAGAAGGCACAACAGCCCCTTCCAGCTGTCAGAATCCTGAATAAATAGGAATCTCTCAATAACTCCAGCCACTGAAACTGTCGTGAAATACCTGATAGCATTGTCTTAGCAACAGCTAAGGCACGATGCTGTGAGCACACTTGCAATCACCTAGCAGCTGCACTATTGGCACCTAATAATTGCTTTCTTTTTTCATGTTCCCTTGTTGTATTCTTGAGACCTTTAGCAATGAGAATCCGCTTTTGGTTTTTTAAACACCTTTTGCAATAAATAGGTCTAATTCATCTCTCTTCAGCATCACATTGATTTCACTGCTTGAAAATGACATCTTTTCTGGCTTTTACATGAACAAGAGGAGGTTGCTACCAGTGTGTAAATTTGCATATCTGCATTCTTGGAATATTTTTAGATAATTTGCCTAGCAAATCAGTATGTTTTTGCCTGGGTAATGTGCTGGTTTGGGCTGGGATAGAGTTAATTTTCTTCCTAGTAGATAGTATGGGCTATGTTTTGGATTTGTGCTGGAGATGTTCATAACACAGGGTTGTTCTAATTGTGGTTGAGCAGTTCTGACAATGCCTTTTCTGCTCTCACCAGACCCCACCAGTGAGGGGCCTTTTGTGAGCACAACGAGTTGGAGGGGACACAGCCAGGACAGCTGACCCTAACTGACCCAAGGGATGTCCCCGGCCAGGTGGTGTCATGCTCACCTGGGGGAGAAGGAAGGGGTGACATTAGGGGTGATCCTGTTTGTCTTCCCAAGTAACAGCTGCATGTGATGGAGCCCTGCTTCCCTGCAGACAGCTGCACACCTGTCTGCCCATGGGAGGTGGTGAATGAATTCCGTGTTTTGATTTGCTTGTTGCTTATTAAAGTGTCTTTCTTTCAACACATGAGTTTTCTCGCTTTTACCCTTCAGTGTCTCCCCCATCTGTCTCGAGGGGAAAGTGAGTGGGCAGCTCTGTGATGTTTATTTGCTGGCTGGGGTTAGACCATGACAGCAGTTTGAGTTGGCTGGTCCTCAGTCCTGTTACATACAATATCCTGCATTAATCCGAAATTAATACAATAGGGCTTGATAGAGGAAAATAATTGAGAAGGTGGTCTCTCCAAAAGCAGCATTTAGTGCTGTTCTCACCCCTCTTTATCAAACGGGACATTGACTCAATTGCCATGGGCTGGTGCTCAGTCAAAGGCCTGAGGCATCTGTTCCTTTTCCTGCTTTGTTTTAGCTTCAGCAGGCTTTTCTGTTGGCAGAGACAGCTCGTGAGGAAAAAAGATGGTGTCAAGAAGGCTGGTGATAAGGATTTGTTGGTTTTAGGGGCTGTGCCAAATCTAAATGTGCTACAATAAAAACACCCATGGAGACAGGCTTTTAACTAGGATTCATTTAAATGCAAAAACAAAGCAGGAATCCATTAGTATCAAGGAAGATTCGTTTTATTCCAGTAAAGGCTTTGTCACTGGTGTGTCACAGCTCTAGATCATCATAAAGGTAGGTCACCTGTCCAGCAGATGCTGTAAGAAATCTGTTGCTTTGAAAGGAGTTCAAGTCCTTCTGTGTATCTGATTGGCAGTGACATAATTTGTATACTTTGAATTCATGCACTGTGCCTTTTCCAGTTAAGGGCAGTCACTTGGCTAATCCATAGAGTGATTCATTCTGAATATTAATAAGATGTTTTACAGATGCTGGATCAGTCAGAAGAAAACAGCCCAGTGTTTGTATTTCATTCTCTGCAGCTGCAGGCTTGATTGCAGAGGTAGCCTGACAGCCACTGACTTACTTCACTCACCATCAGTTAAAGTTAATTTTCACAGAAACAAATCTCTGTAAAAAAAAACCCAGTAATCCAGCACTGCTGCTTCAGCAAGAATAGTTTTGGCTTTCTGTAACAATCTGCCTTTTCCAACCCGGAGAAAGAAACCTAAAAGTTTTTTCAAAGGCACAACAAAAGAAGAATGTTTGTGTACTGAGGCAAGATAGAAATCTTGCAGCACTTCTTCACTGTCATGTTGTCCCTATTATCTTGTAAATATTCTTATGTACGGCAGCACAATTTTTATGTGTCACTTCTGACCTCTGAGACATATTCATGTTTTTCCAGAAGGGGTTCAGGAATGGAGTAGTGATTTATCTGGCCCACAAACTGATGCAGAAACAGTAAGAACTTGAATAGAGCAGTGTTCACCCTCACAAAGTTTCTCTGAAGCTGGTTGGAGCATTTGCTGTAGGATAGATTTAAGGAGTAGTTATAGGTCTTGTGGAGGAACAAATGAACCATTTGGTCATTGCTCAGGGAGGATTTTTTTCTTTGTGATGAGTGATTGGGGTAGGAGAGAACCATGTTGGCAGGAGAAGAGGTGTGTTAGCGTAAATGGCCTAATGCAGCAGTTTCTACCAGTCACCTAAAACGTTACCAAGGAAAGCAAAGCATCCTTACATATTTCGTATATTGACCATTACTCTTCACTGTGTTTAAGTAATTCAGTGGCAAGCATTAGCAGAGTTGATTCTTGAATTAACTCTACCAATGGTCTAAACCAGATGGGAATACTGCTAAGCCATAGGGGACTTCAGAACTTCCAGCATTGGTCTGAAATGCTCCTGAAGTAGTCATCTTCAGGACATGCCTTTTTTTACTCCCTCCTCCTAACCTACTCGAGGCTGGAAAATAAGGCACTATAAGGCCATAGCACTGTGTCTCAGAAGACCAAAAACGTACAGATTCCAGCTAATGTGTCACTGCCTCTGCTGTTCAGTATTTCCATCTAACTATTACACGAATCTGGATGCAAAGTACATTTGTGGTAAGGCAAGATTTAGGACGTAGGACTTGTCCAAAATTCACTTGGATGTCACATAGGCAAACACAGCTGCTGATTCCCAGGGGACTTGAGAAAACAAGGCCAGAGTGACTGTACAGCAGAGAGGCAAACATCACACTTTTACTGAAGCTGATTCAAATCCAAGAGCTCATTTCTCTTCTCCCCTCGTTTTTATCCTCCAGTTTCAACACCAACATTTATAGGTACATACTGTTCTGAATAGGGCTGTAGCAGTTTTAAAATGCTGTGAATCCTCTAAGACATAGCTGGAATAATTTGATCTGCAAGCTGTAGTCCCTAGACTTGACAATGCCTACCAGAGTAACTTTTGAAGGCAGCTATAAAGGCTGCTAGAACCAGCCTGGTTAAGCTGCTTCTCTGTTGCTTCTCTGGTCCTGAAGTGTCCTTTTCAGGGCTATTTCTCTACAAACTGGGTGCAGTGTGTCTTTGAACCAGACTGTGCTCACCAGCATTAGCCCCACTTGGCCCATGGATGGTCACAGCAATAATGATGCTGTAGCTACACTGTCTTGTATAAATACTTCTGTTCCGTCCTTTATCTCCCACAATCTGTTTGGAGACACAGGTGTTGACTGACATTAGAATCAGTATGGTATACCATGTTCTAACTTTTTTATTCTCTCCCATTTCTCCTTGCTGAATACAGCAATATCTGGGAATTACATTCCTGTAGTCAGGTCTACTAAAACTGCATATGGAATGTATTTATTCAGATGTTGTGTAGTCCATCTTGGATAGAAGAAAATAAACAAAATTGTAGAAACTTCATTTAAAGCAGTAAAAGATGACTTTTAACAGTTTATATGCTGCATTGTCTGTGAGTTAGGCTAAAAAATACATTGGCTGGTGCATCCTCAGTCTGTTACAGCTGCTAGACGATTTTCTAGATGATTCATTTTTTAACAAATTGAGGGAAGGAAAGGAGGAAAAAAAAGGTCTTTGGGGATCTGGGGCTTAGATCTATTAATGTGATTTCCTTGTTAGATCCAGAGAGGAATGTCTGTGTTTCGCCTAACAGCCCTATTTGGGGTAGAAGTTGAAAACAGCTTGACTGCTGCTACTACACTGGGCCTGCTTTTCACAGAGTTGTCCTGGAGCTTTAAACATTTTATTGCTTTCAAGAGGTTGCCAGATGCCATTGTATGTTATAATCTGAGGGAAATGTGAGCCTGCCCAACTACTTGGAGCTGGTCAGAGTGGGCAGGTTCTCTCCTTTCCCTGAGGCAGCAGGGAGGTTTCTGGAACATACCAAGAAGAGTGGCTTGGCCCCAGGGCATCTGGAAGACTGTGGAATATGGAAGAGAGAGAAATCTTGTTCATTGACCTCGGCTTTACGGATTATTCTTGCCAACCTCGGCAGGTAGATGCCTTGGGCTGGTGACAGATGTGCAGTGGAGTGACCGGCCACTCGGTGGAGTAAGGAGACCTCCGAATGCCAGGGGAACACGCTGGCCTTGGCATCTGCAGCCCTGGTGCTGTCCGTGGAAACACCAGGGAATATTCGTTTGATCCCATGAATTCACAGTGCAATCGGCTTTATGTGAACCGTGACAGAGGGTTGTTTATTTTAGCAGCAACTTCGGGAGAACAGGTACTTCGGTGTTTGTGTAGTATGTGTGTTGGAAGAAGAAACAAATAAGGCATTAATGTGTTTGGATTTAGTGCAGTTGCTCTCTAGCTGAGCTCATCTGACAATGTTTTGCTCATGCCTAATTCACAACCTGGTAAGAATGCTGTTGAAATCAAGCAAGAGCATTCATACTGTGTAAAATTAAGCCAATAAAACTTCTACAAGGTGATGTCCTATAGCAGCTAAAAAATTTCAAAGGAAGATCCTTGCTTGTAGAAGCATTTCCTAAAAATTTCTAAGTTTTGTTCTTGTTTAACTTTTTGTAATAGAAAATAGATTAGAGAAAAGGAAGTAAAAAAAATCAAGTATCTTGCCTCTGTTCCAAACTTAATTAAGCTAGTCTGAGAAAACTCCATTACCTCTTAAGTAATATTTTTAAGTTCTCAGGGGCAAGGATGTTAATAAGCTGATTATTTCTGCCTTTTACCTGTTGTTTGTGACATTTAAAGAGGATGTCCAGCTAATAAAGCACATCTGTTATGTTGTTAATCAGAGCAGTCAATGGGAAACAGGATTTGATTCAAAATACAGTAAGACTATGAGAAGCCATATATTCAAGAAAGTCTATATTCTGTATACTATAAAGAGAAATTGTACATGAAGCTGTTCTTAGGGGCTGGGTCTCTGGATCTTGCTGGAACACAACCAGAATGGTAGATAGGGCAATCAGCCCTGGGGAATGCCCTCCTTATATGCTGTTTCTGACACCAGATTACAATTTGCTATGAGAGTGGAACTGACATTGATGGAAAAGCACCTGATTGTAAAGAACTCCTGCAAATGACAGCCATGGCCTGTGGTATGCAATGAAATATTTCCTCTTGAATTATTTATTCTTAGCAGGCCAATATGGTAGCATCACCACTAGTCGTATTTCAAGTTCTAGAAAGAAACTAGAGTGGCAGTATGTAAAATATTTATTTCACATAGTTCATGAGTCAAATGAAGAAGTTGCCAAATATCTCTGATTAAACAAGAAGTTAGATATACCAGTAAGGAAAAATAGCCCACTGATGCATGTCCTACCTAGAAGTGGAAAAGCAGGGATGAGGAAGGAGCAATGCCAGCTACACCACTGGAAATAAAAAACAGTCTCCTGGATTCAGCCCTACAAACTTCACCAAGGCAGAGCAGCTGCCCAGCAAGTGGCTGGCATGTGTTCAGTTCACTGTCCTGATTTTAGGCCCCATGGGACACCCCCAGCTTTAAGTTCACAGACCTTTACTGACAGCCATCTCTCATCCCAATTCTCTCCTGTTCAGTGCTGTCAAATCATCTCCTAGCTGTCAGATATTTGCTCAACATATTCAGCTGTCTGCAATGACAGCTTCTACAACATCTCCAGCTCTCTTATCAGCTTCATTCCAGTGCTTGCTGGCATTCAGGCTGTCTGTGACAGTTCTTGGGCTTCAGAACTAATTCCCCAAACCATAGTGTCTAAACCCCAGTCTTCTTCCCCTGCATCCACCCCTTCCAAATTAGTGCAAGATTGACACAGATTTTTAGTGCTGACAGTTTTGGTCTAAATCCATGTTGCCCCCTACCTGCATTATCTAGACCAAGCTCCTTCATCTTCCAGCAGAAGAAAAAGGAGACTTAGTGGAAATTAACTGGATTTCATGTAACTGAGCACAACCCCTCTGAGGTGTTGGAACTCCTCCTCTGATCATGGCAAACAGGAATATTCCTTCTTTTTTTTTTCTACCACAATATTTATTGTGACTCCACTTCTGGGTGTGCACAGCTGTCCACCTGCGCACAGAGAGGGGAGTCAGAGCAAGGAGTCACTGAGACAATCTCAGCAAACGAGGTGGGACAGTGACACAGATGTGCTCTGAGCCTTTGAAGAGGTTGAACTCACTTCAGAGCAGTTAGACTAACTGAGCTGATTCCACACAGGTGTCTTCCCACAACTCCAAGGGGTACCAGCTCACAGATTTTCGAATAGGTGTCCCCAAGGGGTGTGCTGAGCTCAATCCCCATATAACCTGAAGAGTTCAAGGGTCTCAAGATAAAAGCTAAACATCCCCACATCTTAAGAATCCTGCTCTAACTAGACAGCTTCAGAGAAGTTTGCTGATCAAGTACTCTGCTTCCCTTTTCCCTTTCACATCTCCTCATATCTCTTCAGAAATTCATTGCTTCCCAAGGTTCATATCTGATCTCTGCACTTTGTTTTTTTTTTTCCCCCAACTAGAAAGACCATTTAGTACATCAGTGAGAGAAAGGAGAACTCTTCCATGCTTTTTTTTGGTAAAAATAAAGGAAGATCAAAGTGGCAGAGGCTCTGGAATCAGCTCCTTATCTCTCTGAGGGTGGATATATGGGGAATTGTATTGCTGTCACTATGTTGTTGATTGACAACTGACTTACAGGCTACAGGGCTGTCAAGCCAGCCTCTTTCCAAACCCTGAATTTGCACATAAAAGGGATGAGAGACTCACGCTCTAAGAAATAAAACTTCCTGAGAACACACTGGTTTCTACAAAAGAGATAAATTTGAGCAGCTTGCTCTAATAATGGAATTTTCTGGGTTGTTAAGGGCCATATGGACCTCTCTTACTGCAAGAAGCAAATGAATGGATACTGTCTCGATTCAAAACCTGCTGCACTTACAAGGTCATTTTAGTTGGACAGCTTTATCAGTCACCTAGAGGACGTCACTCAGTGATTGATGGTCACCTGCACTCGGCATCTACAGCAGGAGAGGAGTGCTAGCAGAGGCAGTGAGTACCTGAGTCTGACTCAGCCAGAGCTCCTTCCCCAAGAGCTGGACCCATCATGCCTGGTGTGAGGCACAGCGCAGAAACCAGAACCATCCCTGGTCTCCCCTCTGGCAGCTCACAGCTGTGGGCTTCAAAGGCAGTCCAAAACACTCTGGAGAGAAAGAAAAAGGGCAGAGATCAGAGAGATCAGATTAAAACCCAGCCATGGAGCTCAGCAGTTGCAGGCAGTTTTAACGAGGAATCCTGCAAAGGCAGGGACATCCTTTCGTTACCGGCTCTGATTAAAGCGGGGGTTCCTTCTGTCAGTGCCCAGCCAGGCCCAGCCATGAGGAGATCCTTCCCATGGCTCTGCCTGCTCGCTTGAGTGCAACGGAGCACGGGGAGTTCAGCTTGTCCTGCTTTGACTGACTTACCCCTTAATTCTCTATACTCGGCTTTTCCCCTCTAGCCTGGAACTGTTCAGACCAGGCTTTTTCTAAGAAAAACTACTGCAGTGTGACTGATGTTTTATCTGGGGCGTCGGACTGAGGTATGGAGCAGTGAGGGGGCTGCATACGGGTCTGCCCGGTGCCGCAGAGCCCAGGGGATGCCAGGCCGGCCGCGTCCCGGGCTGCTGCTGCTGTTCGCCTGTCCATCCTGCCTCGCTCCCTGCCCGTTCCCTCGCTCCTCGGGCAGTTTCCCTGCCATCGCCGCTGTTCCCACATCCCGTCCCGCTGTCCCCAGTCCTGCTGTCCCCCGTCCCGCTGTCCCGGTCCCGCTGTCCCCCCCAGTCCCGCGGTCCCCGGTCTCTGTGCCGCGCCTCCCTCAGCTCCATCCTCCAGCTCTGCCCTATTGTTCTCCCGCCCGTGGCTCCCTCCCTCCCTCCGCCGGGNTGTGTCCCCGGTCCCGCTGTCCCCGGTCGCTGTCTCTCCAGTCCCCCTGTCCCTCCGCTCTCGCTGTCCCCCCGGTCCCGCGGTCCCTGGTCTCCGCGTCCCCGGTCCCGCTGTCCCTCCGCTCCCGCTGTCCCCCCGGTCTCTGTGTCCCCGGCCTCTGTGTCCCCGGTCCCGCTGTCCCCCCGGTCTCTGTGTCCCCGGTCTCTGTGTCCCCGGTCCCGTTGTCCCCCCGGTCTCTGTGTCCCCGGTCCCGCTGTCCCCCCGGTCGCTGTGTCCCCATCCCGCCCGGCCCCGCCGGGCCCTCCCTGCTGCCCGCGGCGCCCCCTGGCGGCGGCCGCGCCTCCCTCAGCTCCATCCTCCAGCTCTGCCCTATTGTTCTCCCGCCCGTGGCTCCCTCCCTCCCTCCGCCGGGACTCGCGTCCTCCCTCCGCTCTCCTCCATCCCTCCCTCCATCCCTTCCTCCTCCTTCTCGCCGTCGCTCCCGCCCCGCTCCCCGGAGCTGATGTCACGCTCCCGCTGAAGGCGCGGGCGATCATGGCTGCTGCGGCCGCGGCCGTGCCGCCGGCCTCCAGCTAATGCCTGCGATGGAGCCGACCAGCCTGCTGCGGTTCCTGCGGAAGCTGAAGGAGGTTTTCGACGTATGCGATGAGGATGCGGACGGGTTCATCCGGGTGGAGCACTTCGTCGCCCTGGGGCTGCAGTTCGGCCAAGGGGATGAGGTGAGTGCGGCGACTCCCGGTCCCCGCGCAACTTTCACCTGCTGTGTCTGGCCAGACCTCGCCCAGGCTGCCCCGTCACCCACCTGTCCTCACCGCGGTGCCCGTCCCTTCGGGAGCCCCAGGTTCGTGCCTCAGGGCAGCCCGGTCCCGCTCCTTTCGCGGTGGCTCGGGCTCCCTCCGTTCCTCGGGGGGTCCCAGAACCCGCCCCTTGGCGGCCTGGAGCCCCCTTCCCTGAGGGCCGTCAGCTGCCTTCCCCCTTTCCCATGGAGCCCTCCCCAGAGACAGCGCGGCTCCCTCCTTCCCCAGGGGGTCCCCGGAGCATCCCCCGTCCCTCGGGGCAGCCCAGACCCCTCGGGTACAGGGACCGGTCGCGGTTCCTTTCGAGGGGTGTTTTTATTCTGAGGTTTGTCCGTCCTGGCTGGGCTGAGCCGTCGCCGGCGCGCCGGGCTCGGTGGGGCACTGGGAGCGGAGCCAGTCAGGGAAGCACCTGTCCAGGCACCCCAAAACCGCCCGGGGATGGGTTGGGAGCGAGGGCTCCATTCCTGCCTCCCTCCAGCCCTTCAGTGACACAGCGTAAATCTGGAGTCGCGCCACCGGCCTCGGCAGAGCCGTTGCGTCACTGGGACCGGTGTAAATCGTGACATCAGTGTAGATGGGAGTGGGATTCGGGCCAGAGGCGATGAGGGCAAGGCCATGCGCTGGTTGGAAACAGTTCCCTTCAGTGATTCAATCAAGGGCTGCAGCTCCAGCGGAGTGAACCAGCAAGAAACGCTTTCCTAGGAGAACTCTTGAGATGTTGCACTTTACTGTTCAATGCTTCACAATGCGCCCCAGCAACTTTGGGTGCCAGGGACAAGGAGTGAAGTTGGGACTACGACGAGGTGCAGAAAACCAGTGTCAAACAACCTTTTAAACTACAATAAAACAAATAATTGTGAGGAGCTAATAAAATGGTGATTTATAGAGGGATGCCAAAGAGGCAGTAAAGCCAGAGTGAAAGTAATTGTTGGAGCAAGTCGCTTATTTCTAGCTTGCCACTCGTAATGAAACACAGCTTGTGAATTAAATCAAGAAATCAGGAGACAGAAGGCTTATTACTTACAGACAGTCACAGGTCTTAAACATTTTCTTAATGAGAAGCTGCAGTTTGTGGTTTTAACAAGCAAAATAAGAAGGAGAAATGAGTAATCGTAACAAGTTTTATTGATTTGGGGTTCATCTGTGTCTTGTATAATTTTATATAAACTAATAGAAGTATTTTTGAATCCTTACTGACAAATAAACTCCATCCAAATTGCTTTTTGCAGTATTGTGTTTATTTGGAGGCAGATTAGTGGCTTTTTTGTGCAGCACTGAGGAAAACTGACGAAATTCCACTGCCTGTTTTGCAGCAGGATGACACTGACGGTCATAACAATCCTTCTTGGTTTTAGAAATCTTTCAGGTTGCGAGGGTGGAGTGGGTGTTCTGTATAATGCAAAGGAGGATTCGGGTGATGATTTCATAAGCTTAGAGTGAATTGGAGTATATTACTGGAAAAATATTTAAATGGAGAGAAAGAGAAACCTGGAAATCCCAGTAAAGACAGCACTAGAAAAGTACCAGTTGTTAGTCAAAATGGGCTGCCTTGCTGGGCAGGCACAGGAGAGAGTGCCAGTGATGAGAAATGCCTGCTTCATTCAGTTGTGACTGGCAATGTTTGATAAGATATTTATAAAACTGGCACAGAGAAGTCTTATCTATGTATCTTACCTCTCTATCTATCTGTATTACAATATAATTTGTTCTGGTTTACTTCCCCATGCCTGGTGTAGTTGGTGTTGGCAGTCCCTTGACTTCAAAGGAGCAGCTGAGTAAATGGGGTTTGCAAATCACCCAAAGAGGTTTGCTAGTGAAATACAGAATCAATTTTCCAAGTGCAGATTTACTCCAGAACAACCACTGTAGGTGAACTACTCTAGTTTAAAGGCTTGTTAAAAGTGAGCTTTTTGTGTGGTGAATCACAGTTGACGTTTGGAGATGGGGAGAATCTACTCTCCCAAGTAACACAGTGCTTTCAACCTTTCATCTGCAAGAACCTGCCAAGTTCTGTGGGGAAATGCATCTATTAGGGAGCAGTTCCCTTTAACACATTATAACATATTTACTGTCAATGAAAATTAATTATATTTTTGATTATGCTAAACTTCTTGGGCCTCATCCACCTTGGCTCCCTTTACATTCAAAAGAAATCTTTCCATGGGCATCAGTGAAAGATTGATTTGCGCTCATGTGCAATCAAATATAAACAGAATATTATTCTGTTTATAGAGTTCTTCTAGCCACAGGAAGGGTCCTCTTTTGTAGCACTGTGTAGTGAGTAATTCTGATACTTACCAACAGTAGTCTGGGGTCATGTCTATGAAATGAGAGAGTGTCTGTCCCTTCAGTTGTGCCTGAAGGGTACACACAGCTTTCCACCTCTTCTCTACCTCCTCAGAGCCACCACCATCCAAAGTTTGGAGTCTACAAATTCTTAGTACTAACTTCAGTAGGGTTTGTAGGGCATTTAGCCTTTTCTGGATTTTTTTCTTTTTCTTTCTGTTTTCTTTTCCTTTCTTGTGTGTGTGTGTGGTATGTAGTCAACATGCTGAATTTTATTATTTCTGAAAGATAACAACTCTCTGAAAACTGCCCCGAGGCAAAAACGTTGCAGCAAGGCAGCAGCTTTCCCTTCAAGCGAAGCAGTCCTTACCCACACAGTCAAAATAATAAACTTTAATGTTTCTGGTTAACTTCTTTTCTATTTTATTTTTAATGGGTTTTTGAAACCTCTGCTTCTAATAGGTTCTAGCAAGTTTGCTTGCAAGCTTTTCCTTTGCCCTGCAAAGTGTGTGATTCAACTAGACGAAAAAAGGATTTGGTTGTATTGATTTAGCAGAGCCAGGAACAGAATCAGGTCTCTAAATTCCTGAATTTAGAGCAGACCTGACTGGCTGTCAAGCATTGCTTGCATATACAAATAGTTGTGGAATTCATATTTTAGGCAGTTAGGCATTCTGGCCTCTGTTCATCCTATCTGACCGTGGGTATTTAACTGAGTTGTCTCCATCGATCTTTTTTCGTGAACATTGATGAGCAATTGAACGTTCAGAGGCTTTAACAGGACCAAAGGACGAAATAAATCCCTCAGAGATGCTTCTTTGTCTCCAGGACAACAGAAACTCCTAGCTGAGACTTTTGGTTCTGTGCTTGGGTCTGACTTTGCTCATGAATGGGGTGTTTGCCGTTTGTGTAGAAATCTGAAGAAAGACACGAAGGGCTGTTTCCAAAGTGACTTGACTGGATGGCATGTGCTCACTAGCTAAAGAAACACTTCACATAACACTGAGAAATGCCAAGAGTCGCTCACCATCTGGTTCCCTTTTACTGGGAAAAGAGTTGCAGTAGCAGCCAAGTGTCTGGGAGCCTTGTGAGTGACATGTTCAGCAAGCCCCAGTTCTGGCAGCGGATTGTGTGAATGTGTATTTCAGGGTAGTGCCAGTTGATGTTTCATTATGCCAGATTCTACTTAAACTCCACACTCAGTTTTCAGCAACAAGGGAAGTAAGCTGAGCATGTTGACAACTTCTTTCTGAGGCAGGTAAACACCTTTTGGAGGTGTGCAAACCATGAGGGTGCTCACACAGTCATCTTTGTCGTGGTGAGATCTGCTCATCAATTTGACAGTGTCACAATCGAAAGGGAGCTTCAGCAGCTAGTAAAATGTATAGTAAAATATAAATTATTCACGTGAGTGGACAGTAATTCCCTTAAAGCCAATGGTTTATTAGTGGTGTAGAACAGAAATAGCTAAAAATGAGTTCACATATTTCTTATGAATAGATGAAAATTTCTGGCCAAAAGAAACTGTTATAGGGAGATGTTTCTTGCTAATTTCAATCATCAGCCCCATTCAGGGCTGAAGTTAAAGGCATCAACGTCAAGTGGTGCCCAGCAGTAGATGGTGGCTGTGGCTGAGTTTAATGGCACTCGTACTTCATTTTGACTTGCTGTCACATGTCTCCCAGGACCTGAGGTTGTCATACTCCAAACAGCCCTTCTGTTGTAACCACTTCAGAAGTAGCTTCTCCTGTAATTTCAGGACTGTGATTTCACTGCCTGACAATCTGGAGTCCTTCTGAGGAGTTGGGGTGAATTTCAAGCTCCTGGCTGTAGTGTTGCAGCTCAAGAGTTGCACACAGAAATTAAAGGAACCAAAATTCCTGTCAGTGTGCATGATGACAGAATAGCTCATACTTCCTTGGTAACATGAGTCCGCAGACGTGAGAAAAAGAGACTTTGGCACTGAAATTTTCTTACAAAAGGGTGTTATCGGTGTTATCAAGTGATACTGCCATTCTCATAAGAGCGTACCTGGAAATAATTATTGAAAGAAAATATAAAATAGTTGCCTAGACATTAACAAGAATACAAAGAGCAGTCCCACATGACAGTGTTGTCTAGGCAGCAGCAAGGCTGCCATGCATTCAGATTCCTTAAAACTCTATTTGCTAATGACCCAGATGTTTAATATAATTTACAATGACTGGAAAAAAATAGCGTTCTGAAGTGGAGCAGTGGGGTACTCAGGTTAGTCGAGGTACAGCCACTGTAGCCTCCCTAATTCAATAGGAACTAGCAGTGAATATGTTTAAAATAGCCTTTTGGTATATGCTGAAACTAAGCATGTATTTCTAAACAGCTGACATAAAGCAAGCTTGGTACTTAGTGTTAATGAAACGTTTGCCAAAGCACTGTGGTGGATAGAGGAGCTGTGGGTTTGCTGTGCACTCATGAGTTTACTTTGTTATGTAATGTTTGCATTTCAAAGGTAAGAGCTGAGGGGTACAGCTAAGAATTGATGCATGTACAGCTAAGAATTGATTGTTGCTGTGTTTTGCAGTACAAGTCATGATCTGAAACAGTAAATTCTTAATGCCTGAAGGGAAGGCAATCAATTTTGATAGCAATTTTTGATATATAAATGACTGTGTTTTATTGCTACCTCAGTGTTTGCATTTAGCTCAGGTGATATTGTGTTGACTTATCATTACATGCAAAAGTAAAAGAAGGCATGAATGAAGTGTAGAAGACAGTACCATAGGGAAAGTAGCATATGTAAGTGGTGTGTTAAAACATTCAGCTGCCAGGCAGGGCCAGATATTTTCTATGTAAATTTTTCTCCCTCCATGCCTGATTCAGTCCGTGCTGTTAAGTTGTAAAATTGGTGTTCTTTGTCTGTGATATGCCTGTATGTTCTCCAGAAATTTGCTCTTGCAAATCCTGTGGAGGATTTTGGATTTCTCACATGTATTGATTTTATTCCTCTTACATGATTAAGCTCTGAAAAGCAAATTAAACAAAATTGCTGGAAGGCAGGGTAAGTCTTGCAGGGAGAACAAGCCACTGCCATCTAGTATTGGTGGGGGTGATCCTCAATACAGAATTCTTTTTGGCTTCTAAATTGCATTGTTCCCTGCAATTTAGCACAATTGACTCATACTCAGCAGCAGTGCTTTTGTAGCAACGAAGTGGAAACAAATCAAATGCCTTATAATGTTTAATGTTTTTATTCTCTGTGCAGTTGACAGTATAGTGTCCTATTAATTTTATCTGATTTTAACACTGATATTCACAAACATTTTAAAATCTATGATCTGATTTTTGCATCTGACTGTCTGCTCATGACTTCTGACAGTTCTTAAAATATGCAGTATTTGGGGACACACGTGATCTCAGACCTAGATCCTGGCACAGGCTGCTGAGTAAACACCCATCCCTGAACGTGGTTAACTCAGTGCAGGGTGTGATCAAGCACATGTATGATAGAAGAGATTGTCAGACACAATCACTACTACTCCAGCATATGGTTTGACAACAGCAATGTGAGTGTAAACCAAGCACTGTATGATACCCTTTTACTCAAGATACAATTGAAGGGCCTCACTTGGAGAGAATGCAAGTGTTTCTGTAGAGTCATGTGTGCTGATTTCACGTTTTGTGTGCACTTAAAACCATAAATAGCAGGGCTCCTTCCTAAGCCTTGAATCTGTTTCAGTTCTGGAGGATGTTCAGCCTCAGAATGAGAGACAGGGCTGAACTGTGGGGTCAGAGTACTGCAAGGGAGACAGGGTTGATGCACAGGGCACAAAGTGCAGGCACTGGAAAAATTGCAGTGTACTCTGATTTTAAAGCTGCTTTGACAGTTTTGTTAGGTGAAGCATTATGGTTTTAGGGGTTCAAGTGAAAAGCTTAGAAACAGCTGAGACTTTTCTGTGTTAGGATTCCTAAAATTAAAAGGAAAGGTACTGGAATGGTGTGCTCTGGAATGTGGAGGATATTGGCCTGCTGAAATGAGGGGTGTTTGAGATTGATCTACATTTCAGTACTTACATATGTGTTTTTTCAAGTGTTCTATAACATCACACATACCTCTGCATTGTCAAACTTGTTTTTTTTTCCGTTTGGGGGACATTCTGGGGGTGTTTCATCACCTCCAGATGAGCTGACCGTCTCGATAGGATCCAGATGGCTTCTGGAACATGGGATATTATTTTCCAGTGGCACTTCCGTTGTTATGATGAAATATCCAAAGAAATATGCAAATAGCTTTGTCCATGTGTTTGCATGCTATTAATAGATTTGAGAAACTGTCCTAAAATATTGGTGACTTTGCTAGTTTAGTAGTAAGTGACTACATGGGCAATTTTAAACCTAATATATGGGATGTGTATGTTGGGATATGCTGCTAAGGCCACTTTTCTCACTGTTGTAACCTACTGGGAACAGGAGAAACCTGTAGGAGAATTTTGTTGAACACTTTATGCAGATTTCTTAATGATTGCTTTATGAGTCTGGCACATTATTTTTGTCTTAAAGAGGAAGGAATGTAATTAACTTCACCTTTTGGGGTTTTGTGTAAGTATGATATCTTGATGGATTTCATTTGAAGCTAGCTTTTTATTGACAAAAATTAAATTGGAATATTTGGCAAACAACAAGTGAAAATGCTCCAAAACATAAAATTTTGCCCAACACAAAGCATTTTTCCATTTTCTTCTGAGAAACATGAAAAAAAATAAATGGGTTTGATTTCCTTTACTTGGAAAGAAAGCTGAAAAATCAATTTTTTACCAAGTTATGTATTGAGTGAGTGCAGAGACTTTGTGGATGTTGAAGGATGGGAAAATATGTTGTTCAGTTCTCTGCCGAATTGGAGTTGTGTTCAGGTTGCAGTTATCCAGAGCTATGGGGAAAATAAAGCAACAGGTAAAGCAAAATGATAAATAATCCCAAGCCATGTAAGAGACTAGACAATATAATCTGCAGGAAAAGAAAATCAGTGAGTTTGTGCAGGAAGTAGGAACAGCTTTAAAGTGTGGTACGAGAGAATTTAGGATTATGGTCCACAAATGTTTGTTTGGCTATAATTCATTTATTGCAGCCAGACATGGGGGAAACTTGTGAATTTTAGCCTCCAGCTTGAAGAGTGAATTGTGTGTTTCATTCCTCAGTTCTCTTTGGGATTGCTTGAAAATAAAGAATTGAGGAGTGCTTTGGGACACGTCTTCAAAGGAGCTTTGATAATGTCAGTTTTGCTTTTCCTGCTGAGCAATTACAAGGCATGGAAGTTTCCACTGAAGAAAACTGCATCTTGCCTTCTCACCTGGGAGCTGAGTGCCCTTTGCCAGACAGAAATTCCTCTACACCATCAGCTGCATTTCACTGGAAAGTGCTGTGATATTTGCTTCCGATCACACAGTCCAATGTGGCTTGTTTAGAGAGAGAATGAGATGGGTTTGAGCAGTCTGCTGTTGACAGCTGTCATTTGGGAAGGTCTAAATTTGAAGGTCAGTGCATCTGTAACTGCCAGTGTGACTTTCTGGGGCGCAGATTATGATCTTTATCAATAACCTACCACCTCTCTTATGTCCTGTAGTCACCTTGACTGATGGCTCTGCTGGTACTCTAGAAGATTTCTGGACATCTGTCCAGATCTGTCAGCCAGATTGGAAGCTTTGGCTCTAACCGAGCTCACGATGTCTTTCCAATGGGTGAAAAGACAACTTGCTATGTACAGAGAATTTGGCACAGATCAAGTTACTGTCGTGGTGCAGATGCTGGCAGATGCAGATCATTTGTCACCCAGATAACCTCTGCAAAAGGTCAAATATTCACAAATTACTTGCATTTTGCCAAAGGTCGTGGCACAGTGTTGCAACAGGACACAAAAGAACGACACTCACACTTGAGCTGTTAGGGCAGAAAGACAGAGTGAGTTTATTTTTACATCACTTATATACTATTTGAGAAATGGCTGTGGGTTGGAGGATGAAGGGACCACCTCTCAATCACATTGGTCAAGACAAAAGTTTATTAATTGTCTGCTCCTCCAGAAAAGAATTTAAAACAAAAGGAAAGTTACAAAAACAAGGCTGTTTACGTAAAAAAACTGTGGGAAAATCTAACTCTATACTAAACAACAGAAAGCTAAGATAAACTTTAAAAAAGACAGGGCAACAGCACAGATTGCTTTTTCTGTGCAAAAAAAGCAATGTCATTTCTCTTACTGTATACTTGTACACTTGGCCTGACTACTGCAAACTGCACTTCTTTTCCCAGAAGGAATTTATTTCCCCTGTGGCATTCTAAATACATTTTCAGAAGCCTGACAACCCTGATGTGTGGAAGCATCCTCATGGCACTCCTGTCTGGTTCTCCCTGAGTGGGTGGTGGAGGTTGGTGATATTCTGGATCAGCTGTTTCTTTGGGGTAGGCACTGAATATTCTGTGGATTGGCACAAACAGGGCCAAATTGCTGCTCCCAGTCTGCTGCCTGGGGCTAGAGAATGATTTGAGGAGGAGGAGGAGGAGGAGGAGGAGGAGGGCAGCAGGCAGCAGGGATGCTTAATGCAGGAGGATTGATGGTGCTGCAAGGGAGGCATCATGAACAGACTGCAATCCCCACTGTCACTCTGCAGCATCACAGCTCTGCCTGGGCACTGCTTTTACTGGAGACTGTTTGAAGTAATGCGTGATGTTCTGGCCTCACTGTGTTATTCTCTGGATTTATTCCTTCCATCTTCAGGGACAGCTTCAGTTCTGGACTCACCATGGCTTGTGCTTTTTGGTGGGTGCTCCTGTTTAAGTGAGGGTGATTGTTAAGCTCTAGGTGTGTTACAGGAAAATATCACCTGTTTGGAAGGGAAGGGAGCTTCGGAGGGATTAGTCTAAGTGGTCATAAACACAAATTATTTACTCAACATTTCAGGTGAAAAGCTTGCTTGATTGAGTTGGCGGGATAATGTGGCTATAAATTACCTTTGGGTTTATTGCAGTTGGCTGCTGCAGTGGGTCTTTAGCAATACATTCTGCTTGGTGGCACTGCTCCTAATTCAGTGCCTGACACTGCTTGCGTTTTGTAGATGTTGCACTATTCTGTAGAGCTGCCTCCCTGGATTTGTGGTACAGGGTGAAGAGAGTAGGAGGGTAGACTCCTCCCATAGCAAGAAATTGCTGATGTCTCTATTTTAGGGAAGAAGTGTAAAGAGGCACATTTCAAATACCTTTTTTACAGGGGGAAGGGTTGCTGTGGATAACAGTTGTGAAACATTAGGTCTGATTTTACAGCACACCACACCTACCACTCCCTGCCCCGTTTTACTTTGTTCTGGAAGGACCATGAGCATCAGGTTCATCTTCCAGACTTCTGGATGGCACAGGATGGCTGAAGAGACACTGGCATTTACTCTGGTTGGCTTCCAGAGATGTTTCCTGAGTCCACAAGGACACCAAGCTGAGGGGAGGGGAGAGGTGATTTTGGATAAAGAGGTGTGTTCTCGGAGTTGTTTGAAATGCCTGTGAGATGGAACCTGCCTTCCCTTGTCACACTGTGTAACTGCTTTACAGCTCACAGTGGCTTAGAAGGTTGTTCACTGAATAACACACGTGCCAGTCACAGAAGGTATTTCTTTAATTAACCAAATACTATTTCAACTTTAATTTCTCCTCTTTTTCCCCTGTGTTTTCTCTCCCACTCTTGCTGCTGATAGAAACTTACCCATTTTACCATCAGTCTGTTAGTCATCACTCCTGATTAACTGTGGTGAACCTGCTGTCAGTAGCATTGTGTGCCACCATCAGCTCCAACCTGTGGTTTCCCTAAATCAGTTGGGCAGAAGGATACCGGTGGGAAGGCGGAAGAAGGATGTTCCCTTCAAAAGGACTGCAAACATATGGACAGCAGTGAATGAAAGCAAAGGAAATACTGGTGAAGTGCACCCTGTGAAACAGGGTGTGAGTGTTTGAGGGAGTACCTGTGTGTATCTTAATACCCACATGCAAGAATTGATTTCTAGGAGTAAACTGCCAGCCTGGAATGGAAATGGATTTTAAGACCCAAAGCGTGTGCTCAGTGCACACTGTAATTAGATTGTGATTGCAATTTCAGCACAGGACTGAACTTCAACCTTTTAAAAACTCAATCTTTCTTCAGGAGCTCATGGGGCTATTTATGATATCAGCAATGGACTCAAGGAATATCACAACTATCAAATGGGGAGGGAAGGAGAAGCTGTCAAAAGATTAAATTTCGATGGCATTTTAAATGTTACCCCCTACACTGTATTTAATGATTCTCTAATTCTGCTAAAAGTCAGTGGCTCTAAAATACTCCAGTCATTTTTGAAAATGTGATTTTATTTCCCCAAGTACAACAGAGACTTAGTAAAATTTTGCTTTGGCCCTAGGAAAAGACTCAGGAGGTGCTAGACACAATAACACATTGCTCTCCACAGAACAATTTTCCCCTCTGTCAGAACTGGCTGTTGTGCTTTCTGTTATTAATGAGGGAGTTATGGTCCTCTTTAGGAGAGGTTTCTACGTTATCTGCTGCTTGGCACTTCAGAGACTCTTACTAAAGAGCTGATGTGATTCCCATGAAGATTTTGTGTGCTCTCTGTTAAATGGGTCACTCTATGCCAGATAACATGAGCAATGTCTGCACCACTTCTTGGGACCAGCAAGGAAAGCAGGCTCAGTACAGGCTGCTTGAAAGGAAAACCCCACACAATTTTAAAATATTCATCTTTGCTCAACTAATATTACCAAAATAAAATAATAAAATAGACTGGGTTTTTTTTTGATTCTGGATTAGTAGATTTAGGTTACAGACTGTAAATGAGTGTGACTCAGCTGTGTGAATAAATCATTTCTCTTGATTGTGGGATGAATTTACACTTTCAAAGCTTTTAATAGGTAATGAATATTCAGCGACTGCCACATAGTAGGAGATCTGAAACGAAGGCTTCAATTGCAGCAGCCCTGGCTCTCAGTCAGTAAGTGTTAAAAAAGAGTGTCTTGGAATGGTAGAGAGCAGTGCTGCTCTCATCCCTGCATTTTTTCCTCTTTGCTGTTGCTAATGGGAATGCAACAGTGTGATACACCAAATGTGCAACTGGTGGCTTTAGAAGACAGGTTTTACCATGCTGTATTGATGCTCAGAGCTTGTTGTCCTCTTATCACCATTTGTGGATATCAGGTGGAGTTGAACAGGTGTTAGACGGGGATTTGAAATCTCCCAGTAGCTTGCAGAGCAATCTGGGAGCAGTTGCTGACTCCAGCCCTGTAGGCAGGGAGACAGCACCAGGCTCCTTTTTAATTTAGGGTAAAAGGCTCAAATCTGTTCAGTAACAGGAAGTATTTGATGGAGCACTTATCAACCAAGTTCATGCTGAAGAAGGTGGCTCCCCTGTGTTCTTCTGAACCGACACAAGGTTTGAGATGGTAAAAATCTGTTTCAGTGAGAGTCATGACATTGCTTTGCACTGTAGAGCCCGTGCTCATGCAGGAACAGACAAGAAATGCATGACTTTCCTGGGCCCTCTTGAGCTACTCAGTATCCTGTAATAATTCCTATTTTCTTAGTTTTTTAAATACTGTTCGCAAGAGTGGTGGGGAAGGGAAATAAAGTTGCTGGTGCAAAGTTACCCAAGTTAAGAATAGCCTACAACATGACTGTGAAGTGTTTTAAATTCCATATTTTTGCTTGCAATAGAGATTTCTTGTCAGAGCCCTCTATGGAATTAGTTTGAAAATCTGAGTTCAAGGTAGCTGGATAAGAAAAAAGAATTTGGCAGTTCTGTGAAAATCTTTAATCAAAAAGGGTCTATACAGCACCTCAGCAAAGTTCTCCTGGGCACAGCCTTTCACTGCTTTGCATGTGCCAAGACTGAATCACAGCTGATGATGAAGCGAGAGAGGTGACAGGGCTGATCTGGAATGTGTCTGGTTTAGGTGTAGTGTGTATTAATCTGTCACAGGAACTTTGTGTATGGGCAGCCCTGGGGGTGGTCAACACTTCCTGAAGTGGGGGAAAAGGAGGAACACATTTGTTGCCAAAGCTGAGCTTATGATCCATGTGCAACTAGGACCTTCTGGTATTCCACTGGTGTTCCACTTGTATTACAGCATGCAGTTCCGGAGTGTGTGATGCTGCCAAGCTTGATAAGCTTCCTTACTTCTGCTGAAAATAGATCAATTCAAAGAAAACCAAACCAAACAAAATAAAAGGTGTTAGGTTTCTGAAAGGCAGGGGAAGATCTTAAAACCAGCATTGTTGCAAGGAAGTCTGGTATAACCTTCACAGCTTCTTCCCTGCCTGAGTGTAGGCAGGTACTGATGGATACTCTGAAATATGTGACAGAATTTATACCATTGGTAAAGATAATGAAGGAGAGGAAAAACCAGGCCTCAGCTGTGCCAAGTACTGAGATGGGTGCTCCCAGGGATGTTAGTTGGGTTTGGGGGTGTGAAGATAAAAGCATTGATGGTTTTTGTTGAACAGGAGTGGGGTTGAGTAAAAGGCTCAAATTGAATGCATATAGCTGTGATTTGTTGAACTTAAACCATATTTTTTTCCCCCTCAAGAAGTCCTGTATGATTTGGGGCATCTGTTTTAACAGGATTGACTGGAAATTAATCTGAAAGCATGAGGTGTGTAAAAATTGACAGTTTTCTAGGGTTTTAACCATACTGTAGAATTCTACAGCAAAAGTACATTTCATTCTTAACTTCTGCCAGCAGAGTAAAAATCTGCCATTTCTATTCACTACTGCAGGTTTTCTTCAATAGGGCCGTTAATTATTGTTTGATTCTGTTATCTGTAAGAGATAAGCAGTGGAAGAAGCTACTGAGAGTAGTTGTAAAATGTTTAAGATATTTGAGCAGAATGCCAGGATATTATTGAATCAGTCCTCCCAAGCTATAGCATAATATTCCTGATGAGGCAAGGGGCATGTCTTTCAGAGACAGCTCAAAGGGTATAAGGCTAGCAAACAGAAAATGGAGAACCAGGAAGTTTTTTTGCTTGACAGAGGGCTTGAACCTGCAGAATTCTGAACTGGCAGTTCAGCTTTGTGGTTGTGCTGAACTGGGGCTAAACTGCTCAGCATTCCTGCAAGGTGGGAGTCTGAATAGCAGAGCAGGGCTGGGAAGGAAACTAGCTTGCTAATCAAGATGTTCCAAAGTGCATCTTCAGGACAGGTCTGACTCAACACTTTGAGGTAATGCTGTCAGACTAGATGATAACACAAAATATTCTGACAACCTACTTGGTCTGGAAGCAAACACTGTCTGTTCCTTTGCAGTGATTTCTGACTAAACTGGGGGCTCTAGTTGCCAACAGCCCAGTGCTAGCCACTGTGACTCAAGCCATTGACTCCTTCTGTTTGGCAT
>WAAE01023435.1:0-21548 GCA_013400495.1 Nicator chloris | reverse complement strand
GTTTCAGATGGTCACCTATATTTCTAAGGCATCTGAAGAGAGTGGTTGATACTTGCTTGTAACATTGATGTGCAGGGTAGACGATATGATTTTCTGTTTTATGACAATAATTCCAATGGCAGCATCGAGGTTGGAATTCTGTCTTGCTTTTCTGGCACTTCCATTGCAATAAAGTGTAAAGCATCCAGGAGTCAGCAATGGAAAACCTTTTCCTGTGTATTTCAGAAATAATTGCTATAAAATCCCCATTTTTAATAGAAGACTCTATTTGTCTCTTAATTAATTGATTTTTTTTTTGTCTCTGAACTCATACTGGGCAATTTCTGCAGATTCTGGGTTGTCCTCTGCAGAGGATATTCCCTTCTTTTTCTCTGACAGAGCCTTCAGTATAAAGAGATGGAATATTATTGTTTTCTTTAGCACAGATACTGGTAAACTCCTAGTGAATGTGATGGAGATAGCCATGTTATCCTTTGGCTTTGTTTAATTCCAAGTTCAACTAATGCCCTGTCATGGGAAACAAAAAATACACACACATGATATACAGACCTCCAGCACCGGTCGTGAGGAAGAAGACAGGAGAACGTGTGTGCATCCTCTTTCTTGTCACCACCCATGCACGGGGGTGTGTGTGTAAATCATTCCCCAGGCAAGCCAGCATATCAGCAATCAATGATCAATGTAGCAGAAACAGATTTTTCTTGCTGTGAATCTGCCCTTGGCATATTCATCAGCCTATTTTTAAGGAAGGAGGAGAAGGATCATTAAAGCAGGTATAATGAGTATCGGTTTTCAGTCTACATGGTTTTCATTCTCCAATTTTTGTCTCCTGCTGCATGCTAGGGTTGAGAAGATTCCTTGACAGGGTGCCTGTGATTCATTGCCTGGATTGTTCAGAGTAAACAGTGGCTTTCCTGAGACAGCTTAGTTTATCTCTGCTGGCAAACTGTAGCAGAGGAATACAATGGAGGCAGTTCTGCCAAAGGTGGACTTATTTTCTGAGGATGCAGAGGATGCTTTCACTGTTGTCAGGGTGCTGTGGACTGTGCTGTCTTGCAGTCAGCTTTAATTTGTGGCTGAAGTTAGATAAAAATTCCACCAAAGTCAGCAATATTGGAAATGTGCTGAACAAACACAGTCAGTCACCTGCTTTGAAGGATGCATGCTTTCCGGCCAGCTTATGTTCCTGATGAGATACTGCTTTGGAGAGTGCTATGCCGACCTGCCTTCAGTGATTTCTGTGGCCTCTTTGGGAGGGTGTGTCCCCGTGTCGCACGCAGCTGAGGATATCACCAGCTTCCTGCGCTCCCCAAACACTCTTAACATGTTACACAAATACATCGTTGATCACTCATTGCCTGAGCCATGGGCAGCTGCAGCACCAGAGAAAACATTTTGATGGTTTTTACAATGCCTGCCTCCTTTAAGGTGGGGAATGATGGAAAGGGAAAAATGCTTCTGGAAACAGCAGCCTGTGTGATATTAAAAGAAGTTGTCTGATGTTATTCTTGTAGAAAGAAAAAACTAAGGATAGCACAGATTTCCTAGGGGGAAAAATTCTAATTGCTTTAGAGGAAATGGTTACTCTAATTAAAATAAGGCAAAATATGAATATCAGAAGTGAACAGTGATGGAACTTCTGAACAAATAATACTGTCAGTGAGCAGAAATTTGTACATGGACACCAGTATGCAGTTTATACGTCATAAATTAGAACATGAGTGCATGGCTCAACCTCTCCATAACTCAAGTCTTTTTGTGAAATCACTGGTGAAAAAATTATAATGTTAAGGGTGAAGCATAAAATAAATCCATTGTGTCCTTATTACAGATGACTAAATACATTATTTGCAGTGTGCCATCCTCATTGTGTCATGATGAATAATTATTCATGGGATCTATTGTTGTCTGTTATTTGTGTTCTAGACTAGCTGATACCTGACTTCTCATTTCTGCAAATTTTTACATTCAATCTGTTCTACTTACCTGCCATTAACTTTATCCTCTTCTACTGTGTTCTCACAGTTTTATTTTCCCTGAGTGGGTCAGAGAAAGCACACAGGAATTATAGCTAGGGGGTTTTTTTATTATTTTTGTGGATGTTTTCATCTGCTCCTGTGGACATGTCTCAATGGCACCTATATCATACAGAGGGAGAGCAAATAAAGAGATACCCATTGGGATGACCTTTGTAAGGAGAGTTGAAAGTATCATGACAATGTTCAAAAGTAAGTAAAAGATCACTTTAAAATAAAACAGTAGGAGCAAAAGCAAAATGAGGCTGTCCATTGATTTAAGTCGAGAACCATTTTAGAAGAGCTGAAAATGATTGCAAGTCTAGAGACTGTTTAACAAATTTAACCTCAAGCACTTCTATTTATCATTTTTGGCTGGTAGAATTAGCTTCATTTCAGAAGGAATGACAGATGGACTTCTTGATTTATGATATATTTCAGCTGAGGCCTTAAATAGCTTCTTAAAACCCTTGTAGCAGAAATCTTATATATTGATCTATGAGAGGTTTGATCTCCAACAGAAGGTAAGGCAAATTCCTCATGTAGCCACTAAGTCACACCTTATAAAGAAGATTCATCAATCTTGATACTCTGTTTATTGTTTTTTTAAAAGAGATATAATCTTTTGTAGTGATACTGCTGTTAATAAGATGAAAAAAACAACAACCAAAAAAGAACCCCAAACAAACCATCAATGATTTTGAAAATGTTTTAGATGATCAACTTATTTTCCAAGACTGGTCATCTTGGTCCAAGCTTGGATTTATGCTTCTTCGTATGGCTTAATTGTAGCATTTAACCATGGCAATTTAACACTGGCAGCAAGGACTCAGAAGCTAGGCAGTGAAAGAGTTTGGGAGCTGGAATTCTGGGTCTGTCTGGGAAACTATTGTGAACATTGGTCCTTCTGCTCTCTCAAAAACAAATACATATCAGAAGTTCAAAAGATTTTTCAAGTCAGCTTAATTATTCACACTTCTAATTTTCTTGGATGCACGTAGAAGATTGACCCTGTCGTTAGCATTTTAGCATTTGAGTTTATTTGGTTATCTTTCACTCTCTTTCCTGTCCCACTGCATGAGCTTGCCCACTCATGTAAGAATGCTATACAGGATGTCAAAGAGCATCAGGAATTAACACTTGCAAGCGATGGTGAGGGCATCAAGAAAACTCTAAATCAGTATCAAAAGGTTGATCAAAGAAAATGGTCCATTGCTGAGTAGGGCTGGTGCTCTAGTGCCATTTGAAACACACGGGGTAGAGATACTCAGTTGCTGTTTTGCCTCAGTCTTCAGCAGTAATGTCTTCCAGGCCTCTCTCCTTAAAGACAAGGAACTGCCAACAGTGGATATAGATCAGATGAGATCAGGAATTGCCTGAGATCGATTCATTCGGTCCCACAAGACTGGACAGGCTGCATGCAAAAGTGCTGAGAGAACTGGCTGGTGTGCATCATACTGTGGATACTCTCATCTTTGACGTACTGAATAGAGGGGGGAAGATCCCCAGGGGCTGAAAGGAAAGCAAATATTCCCCAGTTTCATTTCAAACTAAAAGGACAACTAGAGAAATGACAGATTGATCAGCCTCTGTTTTTTCTCTGCAAAGAAAGATGCGAGTGAAGCGAGTCCCCTTGAAATGCATTTTTGAGCGGAAGATTGGGAAAGTCAGCATGGATTTAACCAAGGTGTAGCATGTGAGTTCCTTTTAGAATAACGTAACAGAATTTGTAGATAAGGAGACAGCAGAAGATGTTTTTACCTTAACTTCAGCAAGGCTTTTGGCACTGCCATGCACAGTATTTCTGTATCTAATTGTTATCAGTTGACCCTGGTCGGCTGATAAGCATCGCACAATCCTTCTTCCCCTGGAGAGAGGACAGCAAGAGCAAAAGTGAAGAAACTCATCAATCAAGATCAACAATTTAACGAGTGAAGGAAAGAAGTGGGTAAACCACCCCCACACCAATGGTGCAAAGGCAATAGCTCACCACATCCCCTCAGCTCAGCAATGTCTCGCAGACCTCTGAGCAATAGCTGCCTCAGAAAACTGTGTGTGCGGAGAGCAGCTCTGCAGAGGAAGACATAGAGGTCTTTGGAGACCCCAGATAAATATATCAGTGTGCCCTGGCAGCAAAGAAGGTCCAAGAGTTTCCTGGATGGTGTTATCAGCCAGTAGGTTGAGGGAAGCAATGCTTTACTCACTACTTTTAAGACCACATCTAGAATATTGTGTCCTGTTTTGGCCCCTTAATTCAGGAAAGACTGTGTTAAGGAGACCTAATAGGAACTGTCTCAAGATTCAGAAAAAAAACCCCCAACCAAACAAAAAAACCCTAGCAGGATGTAGGTGATTTTAGATCCCTATCAGGATATTAATACATGGAATTAGCTGTGATTTTTCTTTCCTTATGAGGAAAATGGTTTGCTGAAGAGCGTGGATATGCTGCTGCCTAAGCCAAGCATTGTTTCTTCACAGAAAATCATCTATAGGGAACTCCAAACTACCAAGGCAAATCAACTTTGATATACTTTAGAATGCCTCCTGAGTGCCATTAGATAGCTACAGACTGTCTGTATCATGTTTGATATATGCTTGCAGGATTGCACTGAGGCAAAACAACCAGCCGTGAGACCAGCTGTGAGTACAAAAAGACATGTACCTGCTGCAAAAAAGCATTTGAGTGTTCAAACTTAAGTCTATTTGTCTACATCTATTGCTTCTTTTGCGAGAGACAATAAAAAGTGTTGCTTTGGTTTTCTGAATCCTGTCAGCAAGGATGCACAGCAGGGTGGATAAAACCGATCTTACGAACTGGTAATGTAATTTTCTTTAAATAGGGAAGCCAACTTTCCTGATTTTTCAATGTTTTTGTCTTAATCTTTGGGAAACAAAAGTATGAGGGGAAAACGTAAGGTATGAAACTCAATAAACAACTAATTTCTTGTGTTTCACTTCTGAGCTTCTGTTTATGTTTGCATGAAGACAAGCAGCTCTGGGGTGCTGCCCTTGCAGTGGGCACTGCTTGAGGCAAGGCTGTTCAGCTCTCCAGACCACAGGTAACAATAAGAAGACTGAATATTCATTTTGTTATTGAAGTAAAGTGTCCTCAGATTCTTCCCCTGGGAGGTTTCTCCTTTGCCTCCAACAGTCTAAAAGCTGTTAATTTTATTACTGCCCTTGAGGGCTGGAATTTGAACTATTCCACTAGGTAAACTGGAAAATACCAACAGTGAAATTCCAGATATTCTGTATTTTAATTGACCTATTTATTTTTCTTATTTCAAGAGAAAAAAAGCAATGAACTAAGCAGGTTTTCTGACAATCATAATTCTTTGTTTGGTTGGGGTTTAAGGATAGTATAATTCTTACTTCACATCAGTACTTGCTTGTTAACATTATTACTCCATGAAGTGCTTGCTCTGGGTCCTAGGTAGTAGGAGCCCATAAGGTATAACAACATAGAAATACACATGCAAAAACCAAACCTCTGTGGTATAGACTCAGTGAGTTGGCATTAAGTCTTCAGGGAGCAAAAATGTTGCTCATTCCATCTTCAGCACGAGATGCCTCAGGAGCTGTACATGGATTTTCCTCCAGACTGCCCAGTCTGTACGAGAGGCCCCTATCAGCGTCAGCCATGCTACTGCATAAAGTTCTGCAGGGGAGAACTAATTCACCCACAATGTCTATTTCCACATTTTGAGTAATAAAGAAGTGTGGTCTGCATGAGATTGTAGTCTGAATCTTCATGGCCTGTTGGGCATGGCTATTTTGTCTGTGTTCAGTAACATTTTAAGAGTTCCACCTTAGCTCTTAACAGGACTGCAATCTTTTGCAAGCAAAGATTTTAAAATCAACCACTAGCTTGTGGAAGACATTTCTGCAGAAGAGCATCAGAGGAATAGTTTATGATGCAATTTCTTTGCATGGGAAAATCATATGCCTTCTTCCTGTGAATAAAAAAAAAAACCACAAAACAAAAACCAAACCAAACCAAACAACAAAACAAAACAAACAAAAAAACCCACAACAAAACAACCCAACAGGAAAAAGCAAATGAAAATAGTTACAATGGATCTCATTATCTTCTCAGATATGGTTTTGGATGATGCAAGAAGAAGAAACAAGTGATGCCAGAATGTCTATGGATCGTTTAGAGAGCGCAGTACCTTCTTAAGGTGTATATACAGTTTGAGTACTGGAAAAGAAAATTCTACATTTAAAATGAGTTCTAAGTTTATTACCTTTAAATAGATCAATCTATTTCATTGCCAGCTATAATTGCTAAGGCTCATCTGCCTTCAGATACTTAGTTAACAGTGCACAATTTTGTAGGTTTCAATATTGAGCTGCAAGAAGCTTTACCTGCATGTATCCTACTTTTTGTTTCCTGGAAATGTAAGAGGTTGGGCTGAGAGCCTGAAGGAAAATTGTCCTTAAAACTCAGAAGAATTTACATAATCCAGATTGATTTTAGCAAGGCTTGGGGAGTTAGGTGCTCTCAATTATTTACAAAAGTGAGGTTTGGAGGTGTTAAGCATAGTTCTTGTGGTAAAGCTTATAAAGCTGTTTTCATTCACATTTAGGATAGGAAACAAACGTTTAATATTTGGAAAAAGTAATTTTGAGTTCTGTGAGGGTAGAAAGGGCTGAATATTTTTGTGTATGTTGCAGGGAAATGATTGCATCGCTTTAAAAGAACAAAAATCAGATAAAATTCAAAATTTGAGTCTTGGCACATAATAACCTGAACATTTCCATCAACTTTATATTTATTTATTTGGCATTCCTTTATTGTTTCTATTTTTTACAGCAATTGTATTAGTGAATGACATTTTCGCCTTTCTTATTTTCTCACTCTGCTTTCCAGACTTGGAGTCAGCACTGTTTAAATAAACATTTTGATCTATCAATGAAATAACGAAAAGTACTTGGCACACCATTGTAGTATTAGCAACATAAAACTCGAGTCTGTGTAAAATCTTATGTGCAAAACCTGATAAATTAAGTAATAGCATTTCCTATACACTAAAATATAAAATCTGCAACTGAATGGGAGATGAACCCATGAACCCATGCACCTATTATGTGGGAGTGTGATTCTGAAAGCTGTCAGGTTTTGCTGAGCCAAAGCTTCAATCTTTAGTACACCTCTGTTCTCCTCAAATGTTCCTCAAGTACTCCACAGAAAGCTGAGAAGCCTCAGACAGAGTTGAAATGACCGTCTTCACTTTAGCAGTTCTAGTGTGGAAAAAGGGCCTCTTGGACATTCAGTCACACTATTCTTGTGAAAAAAAGTTGAGTATGTAATGAAAAGTGAATTTTCTGCAGTTTTTCCTTCACTCAGAGGAGCAGTGAACAAACGCAACTGTTAAAGTTACAAGGCTTCAGCTTGTAAGTCTTAAGCTTGTAATTTCTTCTTGGAGCTTTCTGCTGCTCAGAATTACTGTTTGAAGACTGTCATAATCACTTCACAATCACTTAACCTGAGTTCTGGAGGTTGGTAAGAGCTATTGGTAGCCGTGTGCGACCCGAGCCCGGCACATTTCACAAAACAACTCTGCAAGAAATCTTTGGACACAAACAGCTGTAATAAATCTGGTTGCTTGAGTGCTGGCAGCCTGCTGCTTCTTTCATTTCTGTGCTAACCATGCATATGATAGCTCATCCAAAAAACATAGCTCACAATTTTGCGTTGTCAGACTCACAACAATGGATTCATGGAGACTGTGTGCTTTCAGCTTGTGATATCTTTTTGGTTTCTACATACTGCAGAGAAACACGGAAACTGAACAAAATAAATAATTAAATACCCAAGAATGAAAGCTTTCACAGCTGTAGCTTGTGGTGGTCTTATCCTAAATCATCTTCAAAGAGAGTTTTTAGGCGATTACTACACTGGAAATATTTTGTGCATATTTATGATATTGATAGCAGACACTAATTGACAGGAATGGATTGTGAGAATTCCTTCTCATCTGTTTACAAAGAATTTACAAGCCATATTTCTGGATTGAAATTCTGCAATAAGCTTGCTCTTCTGTACTGATCTCAAGTGTCAGCTTGCTGCTGTCAGTGATTATCAGCTCCTTTACTGCTGTTTAGTTTGTTTAGGTTTAGTATTTGGTGTTATCAGCCCACTGAATCGACAAATGTGACAGATGTTGTGTCTGTGCTTGCTGCAGCCACAGATAACCACCTAGTCTCTATAACTCAAGAGGAGATCGCTCCACCACAACATTTCATTCTGTTCAACCAGTTTCTCTGGAAAGGGAGAATTTGCCACTATTTACCTCAGCATAACATATTCCCAGTTAATAACGGGACCAATTCGATGCCATGCTGCAAATTTATCGCAGTATAATGCCTGTTTATTGCTTTCTGTCATTTTGCAAAGTCTGCATGAAACAGCCTTTTCACTTGCAAAGTGACTGAAAATCTTTACAAGATAGTAAAGGGAAATTTAAGCTGAATGTTGTTGTTAAGTGGAGATTATTGACCGTTTCCTTCAGGCCTGGGATAGAAACTGATACAGGATTCTTATTTCATCCATCTGGCTGCTCCTTTTCCATCCAGGGAAAGTAGCTTAATCCATCCCTGCACCGATCCTTCTGACCACAAAATCTTCTCTGATGGCAAAACAATTGCTCCCCAAATTGAAGTGTTAGAAAATTCTGGAATAACCACTAGAGTTCATACACACAGATTGGTGGTTTTCCTTTGCTCTGGAAGCAGGATGCCCCTCTGCAGGTCTCAGGCTGCAGGACATGCCTGGAACCCCTCACTGGGTCAGGGAAGTGGGAGGCAGTCTCAAAGCAGGCAGGACTTGGGCACGTATTGAGGATTTGTGCTGCCAAGTAGGGGAGCTGTGGGAGACAGTCCTAAGAGGGGTCAGTGCCCAGTAGCCTGGGCTGCATCCAAAGCAGCGTGGCCAGCAGGGTCTGCGGGTGGGCTCTCATCAGAGGGAGGGGATTCTGCCCCTCTACTTTGCTCTGGTGAGACCTCATCTCCCGTGCTGCATCCAGCTCTGGGGCNTCCCGTGCTGCATCCAGCTCTGGGGCCCCAGCACAGCAAGGACTGAGTCCAGAGGAGGATTGAGTCCAGAGAAGGGCCTCAAAGATGGTCAGAGGGATGAAGCTGTTCTGTGGACACAGACTTAGAGAGTTGGGGTTGTTTGGCCTGAAGAGCAGAAGACTCCAGGGAGGTCTTATTGCAGCCTTTCAGTACTTAAAGGGGACCTACAAGAAAGCTGGAGAGGGATTTTTTACAGCAGAATGTAGTAATAGGACAAGAGAGAATGGTTTTAAACTGGAAGAGTGTGGATTTAGATTAGACTCTAGGAAGAAATTCTTCTCTATAAGGGTGATGAGGCACTGGAACAGGTTGCCCAGAGATACTTCAGCCCTGGAAATGTCAAAGGCCATGTTGGATGGAGATTTGAGGAACTAGGTCTAGTGGAAGGTCTCCTTGCCCATGGCAGGGAGGTTAGAATTAGATGATCTTTAAGATCCCTTCAAAACCAAGCCATTCTAATATTTGAATTCTTGATGATTTCCAGTTGGACATACTCCTTGAGTACAGTCTATCATCTGCATCTCATCTCTCTGAGAGAGGTCATGGTTCCTGTGCATACTCGCCCATATTTTCATTTCCCTGCCTCAGGTGCTGCTGTTTCTTCTGCCTTGATGGAACATTATATTCAATCAGAACTATGAAATGTTGGTGTGGGAGAAGTCTGCAGTCTAGGGGATAGAGATCTGTTACTGCCCATTTCTGTAAATCTGCGTGGGCAAGGAAAATACTACTGCAAGTGGAGGATTTCAAGTGGAGCATTTCAAGTGCTGCAGAGCAGTGCTGGAATCTCTGCTTTTGGTGGTTTTTGGAATGTGTCTGAACTAGATCTTAAACAAACTGATCAAGAGTCTAAGAGATAATGCAGACGATCTTTAAGTATGTATGACTGAGCATATGACTGAGAGTATTTCTTATCAGCTGTCATCACTGCTGCAGGGAAAGTGGTTGAGGCTGACTAAGACAACTCTGTCAGGGTTTCAACAGTCTGTCTCCTAAAGTGAGGAAACAGAAAGCACTGCTGTTTCCAACAAATAAAGGGCCCGCTTTTCTTATCAAGTCTTTTTTATTCTTTTACAGTTGGAGTCCATTTCCATCATGAGTTACATAGAAATATATAGTTCATAGTCTGGTTTTTTTGCAGTGCGGTGCACACTAGAATGTTTTTGAAGCTCACCCTTCGGTCTTGAAAATTCTGTGTATTTAAATGCGTGCTTTAATTTTATTCTGTATTTCTCCCAAAGCATAAGGGATTTAGTGTATTCAAAAGATTAACAAATACTGGCAGTCAGGTCTTTGTTTTTTCAGCTTGCATGCTAGGTGTTAGCATTATTGAATTTAAAATGATTGAGATAATGATCTCTCTCCTTGCAGCATATTATTTTATCTAGCCTGTACAGCCCACTTTTCTCTCAGTCAAGTTACATGCCATGGGAGTTTTTGGTGCTGATAAATAATAAAATTGAAACACTGGCTGGTTTTTTTGTACCTGTGTCAAATTCAGCTTTGAAAAAATATTCCTGGCTTTAAAAGTGTAAGTCCAAATTTTTTTATTATGTTTTTGTTAGAAGTATGCACTAACTAGAAAAAGATTCCATGGACTTTAAAAGGAAATACGCAGAATCATTTTTAATTGTACTCAAATGGAACTGTGAAATCAGTTTGGTTTTCTATTATAAAGAAAATAATATGAGTTTAATTTAATACTATATTTGAATGCAATTCTTTTATGTTTATAGATAAGTTCAGTAAAATATTTGATTATAATGAGGCTTTTGTTTTACTGTTCAGTTTTTAAACTAGTGGATCCCTTTCCAACGTCATTGTTTTTCCACACTGAAAATAAGGTAGCATTGGGAATTCCTAGTTGAAAAACCTCCTTTTCTGGAAGTCTATAATCCAACCTCCTGCTCAGAGCACTCCTGCTACAGTCAACACTACCTTGGCTTAACTGTGACACTGTCCTGCTGTCCTGCAGTCTTAAAAACTGCTAAAAGTAGGGAAGGACACGTATCTATACATACATCAGTATCATTTTGCAAAGTTTCGATTTCCATTTCAAATTCTAAAAGTATTACGGTTATACAGAGATAATTAATGTAGCAGAGTAAAGACGGTATCCAATAAATTCTGTTTTAATTTTAGAAAGTTTCACAGTTTTGACGATGGTCTTCTAACAAATTGTTCAGGATCTGTTCTAAATCCTTTTGAAAGCAGGGGAAAAGAGCAGATTTAGATGCAGTCAGAGCCGCCTGCTTTAGCATCAGCAGAAATTTTCCATGCAAGTACATTTCTACCACAGAGTGCTGATGCACTGAAGGTGAAACACCCTGTGGAAATGTGTCAACACTAATAAAGCTTTCAAAGAATATTAAATATCTTTCTTCCTTCTTTGGGGCCAGTTTGGCTGCCAGCCGCTCCCCTCCTCAGCAGATCACTCACAGGCTGCTGTAATGAAAGGCTTCCAGGTTCCCTCTGGAACCAAACCAACACGTACAAGCGTTTCACTTCCATTAGATTTTTTTTAGCCTCTTGACATTTCCTTCTCTCTGTTGGACAGATTTGTCTCAGGGTTCACAGGCAAGCAACAATTGCTTTCTAGACCAGGCCTTGATCAGAGCTTCTGTGGGCAGATCTACTCTTAACACCTGTGAAATCAATAGAAAGGGGGTGAGGAGCTGCTTTCCTGTCGTCTGTGGTGTTCTGCCTGTTCTCAGGTATGGAATAAGCACTGTAAAAATTGTGCTAGATGGCATGTGGAATGAAACTTGAGTATAGTAAACCAGTCAGGATATAGCTACTTTTTAGAGCATAATTCTGAGCCTCTGAAACAGGAGACATCTTTGAACATAAAGAAAAAGTGCGCTTTTAGTCATGTTAATTAGTTGGCAAACAAGAAATGAACTAATTTATGAGAGCCTGTAATATCTCAGTGTGTCTACATTACTTATTATGTGTGATTTCTTGCCTGTCTTAAAAATGAGAAAAAAGTTTTATGACTGAAGATCTCATTATATGTTTTTGTACCTCTATAGTGTTAATATTTAAACGTCTCTGCAGTGTCTTGTGTTATATGAAGAACTGGTCTTAAAAGTATTGCTTATTCTTATGGAGCAGTTTTGCTTGGTATCCATTGTATCTCCTGATTTCCATTGCTTTCTGCATATATTACATTAAATTTTGTAGTATACCATTCTTAATATGTACTGGTGTTTTTACTGAATAATCATACATTTTCTCCACTTAAAGAATCGTAGTTGTTGGAGAATAATCAACGGTTACCATCTCATGCTGAACTAGAAAACGTTAACAGAGAACATGCATGGTGGTTCAGAAATTGTCCCTTTCACTCCACTGCAAAGGGTGAAATAGTAAGTATATTAAACTGATACAAGTGAAGTTTTTGAAATGGATGGGATAAATGCTTATTTTGGTAGTAAGATGAGATGCATGACCACAAATTGTGTGACAGTCTGTTATTAGAATTTCAAAACTTGCAGACTTGTTTGTGGTATTAAGACAATGGGATTTTCTTAGAGGAATTTACTCAGTACTGTATGTAGAAGTAACTTTTCTGCTATAACCAAAAGCAGGTTTCTTCTAAGTCATTGGACACCTTGATGAATTCCCGTTTATCCCTGGATCTCCCTTTTACAACAGATTTCTTTCCAAGTTTTCATGTCTTATTATCTGAAAAAGTTTACAGGGAAACCTCACATGGGAAAGAAGCAGAGATCCTGTGTCTGCAGTTACAGGCAGAGATATGGGTTCTCACCAACATCAAAAGGATTATGATAGCACTCTGAAGGTGTTTGGGAGTAGTCACCATAGACTTATGAAGGGGAAATGGGGCCTGACAGTCTGACACAATTTGATGACTGGCTTGGCAGGTGAGGACAGAGCACTGGATGTTGTTCATCTTGAATTTGGAAAGGCTTTCAACATTGCCTCCTATAACCTCCCTCTAGACAAGCTGATGAAGTATAGGGTAGATGAGTAGACAGTGATTGAAAAGCAGCTGAACTGTGGGGCTCAGACTGTTGTCAAAAGCAGCACAAAGCCCAGCTGGGGTCAGGCTTTAGTGGTGTGCCCCAGGGGCCAATCCTGGGTCTGATCTTGGTTAACATGATGAATGACCGGGACGATGGGGCAGTGCACTGTCACCACAACGATTGATAATGCAGAGCCGGGGCAGGGAGGTCAGTGATTAGCTAACAAGCTGAATGTCCTGTCTTTCACAGGGAGCTTGACAAGCTGGAGCATGAAGCCAGAAGGAGTCTCATGAAGTTTAGTAATGGGGAATGCTGAGTCCTGCACACTGGGAGGAATAGTCTCATGAACTTTAACAACAGCAAATACAAAGTCTTGAATACCAGGAGGAGCAACCCCATGCACCAGCATAAGCTCAGGGCTGAGTGGCTGGTGATCAGCTCTGCAGACAAGGACCTGGGAGTCCTGATGGAGAACAAGATGAACATGAGACAGCAGTGTGCCCATGCTGCACAGGCTGCATTAGGAAAGCTGTTTCACAGAAACACAGAATACTGAGTTGGAAGGGTTCCATAAGGATCATCCAGTCCAACTCCTGGCCCTGCACAGGACCATCCCCAAGAGTCACACCATGTGCCTGAGAGCATTGTCCAAATGCTTCTTGAACTCTGCCAGGCTTGATGCTGTGACCATTTCCTTGGGGCCTGTTCCAGAGGTCAACCACCCTCTGGATGAAGAGCCTTATTCTAATATCCAACCTAAACCTCCCCTGGCACAATGTCAGGCCATTCCCTCAGGTCCTGTCATTGATGACCAGAGACAAGAGATCAGTGCCTGCCTTGTCCCCCTCATGAGGAAGTTGTAATTACAATGAGGTCTTCCCTCAGTCTCTTCTCCAGGCTGAGCAGAGCAAATGACCTCAGCTGCGCCTCACACGCCTTCCCCTCGAGGCCCTTCACCATCTTTGTTGCCCTCCTTTGGATGCTCTCTAGTAATTTAATGACTTTCTTATATTGTGGCACCCAGAACTGCCCCCAACACCCAGGACAGGGCTGGCCCTCCTGGTTGCCAGGGCACTGCTGACTCATGTTCAACATTCCAACAACCAGGACCCCCGGGCACCTTTCCAAGGCACTGCTTTCCAACATGTAATTCCCAACCTGTACCTTCATCCAGGGTTGACCTGGGGCTTTCCTTTGTTCTACTTCACATGGCTGGTGATTGCCCAGCTCTCTAATTTGTTGGGGTCCCTCTGCAGGGCTTCCCTTCCTTTGAGAGAGTTGGCAGCTCCTCCCCATTTTATGTCATCTGTCCCTTCCAGTCCTGCATCCATGTTGTTGATGAAGATGCTGAGGAGCACAGGGCAGAGGATGGAGCCCTGTTGAACCCCACTGGTGACAGGCCATCAATCTGGTGTCACCCAATCCACTATAACCCCTTGTGCCTGACCCATTTCCAGCAGGTCAAGGAAGGTGAGGCAGATCAGGTCTGCTGTGCCTGGTTTTGATCTCCTCGGTGCAAGAAGGGCATGGACAAACTGTAGCATGTCCAGCCAATGGTCATGGAGCATGTGTTGAAACAACAAAAAAATAGTTGATTTATATAATTTTTTTTTTGTTTTGTTTGCTTTTATGAACTGGTTTTATTTACTACTTGTTTCAATGTATTTATTTACTGTCTAATTCAACTTCCAAAATTAATTTTATTATGTAAAACAATAACATCTCAAGCCAAAGCAAGAGGTATAAGTAGAAATAACTGATTTTGGTTTTAACCTCTGTTCTTTTGAGAGCTATTTTGGCTGAGATGCATGATATGCCCTTCTTTTTTTTTAATTCAAACAATGATGAAAGACTTCAATGTTTTGAAAATTGAAGGGGGTTGGCATGCCTTAAGAACTACTGCCACATAATCTGTAAAATCCAAAGCATATGACACCAAATTTGATTTTAGAATGGGCTGTTATTACATCAAGATTGAGCTCATAATAAAATAATAATGGAAGTGGATATTTCATGTTTTTGATATATAGTCTAAGAATAATTTTAAATCATATAAAAATACTGGTTTCCTAGGGTGTCTATGTTGAAAAGCATTGCAGGGAAAGACAGGGTAGAGTTAGGAAAATGACAAGTGTAGCAGACTCCTAAATGTACTTTCCACACTAAGCAAATAAACCCCAAGTTTGTTGTGCCCTAAAGCCAAGTGTTAAGCTTTAAGTCTTCCCTCAGGTGGCAGCTAAAAAGAAGCAACACGGTTTTTAAAGACAGGATCCTACAGGCACAGCTCAAGCCTATCAAAAGTGATTCCTTGTCCTGCCCTGTCTCACCCCAGGTCAACAAATAAAGTGAATTCTAAATTAAGTGACCTGCTTCTGGCAATCCCCACTGTCTTAGGATCACACCCTACTGAAAATGTTTGAATTAAAAGGTCCAAACATAAATGTTTTATAAACTGTGTGAAGAACCTTGTCGTAAAGAAACAACCCATTTTGTTAATTTGTGATGAATTGCTGCAGACTGGCCCCTTTACAGCTGTATGTTTACACAAAGAATGAAGCCAAATTAAAGTGCCATCAAAGTTCTCTTCATTATGTGCTAGAAAAACCTGACCTGGTATGTGTTTGAGTACCCTGTCGTGGTACTCAGATTTGCAGTCTGCTGCTTCTTCATGATAAGCAGACAAAAAGTAGATAAGACCTTTATTTTTCTGGAAATAGACAGCCTCATGATGTCTGAGACTTGTTTTCTCTCCCTCTCTGGGTACCTGTGGGCTTGGTTGACTGCCCACTCTGAAGTCTGTGCAAAAATTGCTGTTGTTTAATGGGGATAGTGGCGAGCAGGTGGTGAATGCAACTGTGCTTCCACCTTCATTTGTGCAAGGGCCACTCCAGGATACAGGGCACAAAGGAAGCTGGAAGGAAAGAAGGGCTCCTCTCTGAGACCCCCAGCCAAGCCACCATAGAATCAGTACTTGGCAACTGCAGCTGAGCTGTGACATGCCAGCATTTTGAATTCAGTTCCTCTCACAGTACACTATTTGTGTCTTCTGAGCTGTCTCTTTTCACACAAGTCATTATGACTTCGGTTTTGAGGGAATTGATACCACATAGCCAGGCCTCAGGACAGTAAGGAAGACCAGGTAGATCTCTGTTTGATTATGCCTCATCTAAGTGCTAGAATGTTAGCTGAATTCCTTCAGAAGTGTTCCAAGGGCACAAATGGAGCCCAAGGAGAAAAACACACGTAGCAAAAACATAAATGAAAGAGAGCAAAGGCTCAGAAACACCTCAAGATGCTGAGTGTGGGTCAAAGACACAGCAGAGCTCTCTTAGCCTGTTACTGACTTATTTGTGCAAAACAATGTCTTACACGTTCTTGAAATTCTGGAAAGGTGTTGTTTATTTAGCAATATCTCTCATAATCAACCAACCAGAAGAGGCCTATGGTTGCTGTCTGAGCCTGTCTCACCTTTTCAAGTTTCTTTCAGTTCTTCAGGACTCCCTCATTTTTCTGAAGAAAATTAATGAAGCTTGTTACATTTAACTTCACAGGCACTGTCTCTTCCATTCTACCTTTTCACATCTGTCCCAGAGGTGATGAAGTGAAAGTAGCTTCAAAGTGATAGAAAGATGGAGATCTCAGAATAAAAAATAGAAGCTATTGAAGAATATTTTTTCAATATTCTTTATGTAATGTATAAAGGAAATTCAGAAAACTATATTTACCCATATGCCACTATTTTCAAATAAGATAATCTATTGGTTGTTGGAGACAATCTACTTTACCTGGAAGCCTAAAAATTAGAAAAAAACACAAAATCCCTCACATTTAATTTACAGTCAGTTGCCTTTCTCCTTATATCTAAATAAATAATTTGTTTGAATGATATACGTTTTGGAATAAGGTTATCCCTACACACAGAGGCTTTATCAAAGTACAGCATGTGTATTTGTATTAATGGGATGATTCACTGGCAGGATTTTCTGTCTAGTGCCAGAGTTCTCTATCTCCAGTGATTATTTCTGTCATCACATGCTTTACTTATTTATTTTTTGGCTGACCTTTTGTAAGCATCACCTTTCATTATTAAGTGTTAGTCAGGAAGATCCTGACTTGTAAACTGCACACTTCTTCAGTGCTTACAAGCCATCAACAGTTGATGAAAAACAGAAAACCTGAAAGAGTTGCCTTGTGAGTAAGGCTTTTTTAGAGGGTTCAGAAAACCTGTTTTAATTTGTGGTTTTGCCACACATTTCTTATGTGGCCTCCAGAGAATTGCGTAGGCTCAGAATCCAAGCTGTGTAAACGTGATAGTGATAATTCTTCCACTTAGAATTAACCTTGCTCCACATAACCTTGCATTACAACTTTTTTTCCGAAAATGCTATACTTTTTACTGCATTTCCACAATGAAGAACAGTGGTCTGTAGGCTCCTTTAGGTCCTCAGTAACACAAAGGGTTGTGTTAGAAGCAGAAAATCATCCCTCTTTATACAAATATATTCAATGGAAAACAGTAACTCGGCCTGCCAAGACTTACCCTGTATGTATGGCATTAATGTCTTGTAGAGTCATACACACCAGCTATTTCTAATTTCCTGTCATTTATCCAGGGATAGCTCTAAGGATATAAGGAAGAGAGTGAAGAAAGCTTTTCTTCATCAGACTCAATCACTGATAAATATTAGTGTAATAGATCTGTATCTGAACTGGCAATCCTTTATTAACTCTTCATTGAGGGTAACATGCTGTCCCCTGGACAGGACAGTGCTATAAGTGTGTGCAGTGAGTGGAAGGCTGAAATGAGTCCCTGCTGCACCATTTTGGAGAGAGTGCTTAGAAGGTTTACACACATTTAATGAAAATCTTGTCCAATATCAGAAATACAAGTTGCAAAAACTATCAGGTTTATTGAGAATTACATCGAATTCCCCCAGGAAGGAAGGGATCTAATATCTATCTGTATTAATTCCATCTGAAGCTTCAAAATGAAACTGAATCACATTCCATGTCTTTATTTTGCCTTAATAAACGTGAATAAAATTGTATTTCTGTCATGAGAAACACATGGATTTACGCTCAAAATGTAATTCCTGACTTCCCAGGGAAAACTCTCCAAATTCAAAGAGGAACTAATGAAATGATTTTGCCTTCAAGTTTACTTTGAAATATTTAATTTGACTGCCATATACTCAGAATCCAGCACTGCCATGAGCTAATTTCCAGAAAAATAATAAAAAAAACTGGACTGTTATACCATCCCCTGTACTACCTACTATTGGGTAGAATATCCTGTCCTGGCCTCTGTGAAAAGTTAGCACCTGGAGTAAAACCCCTGCATCCTCTGTTTGGGTACTCACAAACACTGGTAATGATTACTGGGATTTTGCCCGGTTTCTCCAGAGCAGCTTCATGCTGCTCTCCCTGAATCTGAAGAAATCCTTATGCCTGTTTGTGAAGCAGATCACCCAAAGCACTTGTCTGGAGAAATGTGTTACACATACAGGCTAAGAACTGGGGAGTTTCACACACAAAGCAATTTTGACAAGAGCAGACCAGAAACAAATGCTCAATTTGGTTTAATATTCCACCCAGGCAGCCCATGTGGAGAGCTGACAACCACCCTCCTGCCTTGGACTGTTGAAAGGTGTCAAAGAGTTTTCAAAATTTGGCAGCACTTTGTGTAACTGCAATCATTGACCACGCAGGACCTGAGCCCTGGCGGTTCCTGAAGGAGATTCTGCACATGAAGTAATTGTAGAATGAAGGCTGAAGCTCTTACAAATCTGATTCGAAACTTGCAACTGTTAATGGTGCAATATGCAAGATTTCATGTTGTAATTGAAGATCATTAGGGAAGCTGCAAGAGAACTTTTTCTTTGCCTGTTAAAAGAGCTCATGGTGTAGCAAAATTATTTTCAAAGGGTTTTTTGTATTTTTGAGATAATTTTTTTTTTGCCACTGAAGGAGATGGAAAGCAAAAGAGATGCTGAAGTATGTATTGTGTAGCACTTTCTCAAATCTTGTATGCACAGCATTGGAGTTCCTCTGGTTCTTTTTGAGGTCCTCTGGAGGAGAAATCTTACTAGAGAAATCTACATTGAGAGTCTTCTCCTACCATCTGTAGGAGGGGACAGAAAGGACACTAAGCAAGGAATGACAAAGCACAAGGATTTAAGGCATCAGCCTGAACTTTAGGAGCAGATATTGCATTGGCAGGAGCTGAAGCAGCCCCAGCATCAAAAAGAACAGCTACTGAACCAACATGTAGAGTCATGTTGGACAATTTCTCACTTGTGGTCTTTGGAACAGAGAGAAAAGTTTTCAAGGAAGCTGCAAACGTAGTACAAAGGAAAATAAAGGTTATTAGGTGTTATCACTTGACATAAACATTCTACGCTTATCTAACATATCTGAAATATCTGTTTCCCTACCTCACAGAATAGTTCAAAATAGTTCCTTCTAGCTTTCATTCTAATTTTAGTCTTTATTTAACCCCATGTTTCATTGTTCTTTATTCTTTTCTGTGTTGTTAGGTTCCTTGGTAAGCTGCATTCATGAGTCCTCTTTTTCCAACTCCTTTCATTCTTCTTGCTTGCCTGGAGCACTGGCAGCTCTGTGTGCTATTCCAGGTGTCCCCAGCTTATTGCTCACCATGTACTACAGTGTCTCCTGCACTGAGAACCATCCTCCCAATACCTTCCACTATCCCTCAGCATGTCTTGCATGTCTTCCCATCACCATTTCTCCTGCTTGACTGAGGCTTGCAGTGGGTGAGATTGTAGGCAGCAGTGAAAGCCAAGGCAGCCTGGAGAACAGAAGCTGCATTCAAGGTGCACCCCTCTGCGATCCTTTCCTGATCCTACCAAGGCTGTCCTCAAGCTGCAGGGGGATGGCTCTGCTGGGAGATGCAGTCTGCTGTGCCAATAACTTGGACGTGCTGGAATCTGAGAGTCTTTCATTGGAAATGACACACTTCAGGGTATTTGTAAGTGCCATTACTAAGAGCCTGTCAAAACTAATTTTGATGAAATGACCCTTAGTTAAAGTTGAAATTACTTTAGTAAAAACTGAAAGGAGGGAAAAAGCATCTGAGACATTTTCCCAGCTATGTGAGTGGATTCTTCTTCCCCACTCCCTGGCCCTCCCTTAATCTCCAGTTCCAAACAATTCAGTTCTTAAAGGCAACACTGCAGTTTCTGCAGGTATTCTACTGTTAAATGAAAACAAATTTCAAGGCAGAAAAATTGATACCCTTCAGGCTACTTCACCTCTTGGCCCTTCTAAATTTTCTTTCTTTCTGGTCTCTCCAAGACCATGCATAACAATAATGTCCAGAAGAAGTAGCAGTGATTTATAGCATATTTGATCCAAGAATAGAATACTTAAATATTCAAAAAGGGTTCAATTTTTATTTTAGGCTTTACTACATTAGTTTTCTTCACTCTTAGGGATGTGCTGCCTTTTCAAAAGATCACAGTCTGGGTGGGAAATAAAAAATAATTTATCAGATGCATTTGATGGAAGTAAAGCAGTTCAACTCAGTCAGTTTATTGTATAAATTATCTTTAGCAGGGAGTAGGAGGAAAATGTTAATTTTCGACAAACCAACCTCTCAGTAAATACTTATTATTTCTTATCTTAGAATTTTTCCTATAAAGTTTTTCTGTACGGAAGAAGATACAGATTTTAAAAAAACAAAACAAAACAAAGCAAAACAAAACTCTTTGTATGCATGAATAATAAGGAATTACAAAGATTATTTATGTTGGACCACATTGCAATTTGTATCCAAGGGATTTCAGGATGTAATGGAGAACATCCATTTGTTTGGGACTTCTTTTCAGTTTGTGTGTTATGTGCCTTCAAAAAGCAAGTGGATCAGACCCTCCAATTCAGATTGTCCTTTCTCTTGGAAGTAGCTGAGACTGTTTCTGGAGGGCTCTTGCAGCCCACAGACTGCAGATAGAGGCAGAGAACTGGAGCCCATTTCACAGGAGACACTAGAGGCAGCAGATAAAAACCACACCTGACACATGACAGGGAAACCCCAAAGGCTCAAGAGGATTGTGCTGTTTCCTGCAGTCCAGAAAGTTCTTGATTAAACTGAAAGAAAGACTACAATAGATAGCAGGGAGTGTGTTTTAAGAGCTTCTAAATTTTCTAGTTTGCCCATTTTTATAATTTTGGGGGTTTTTTGCCATCTTTTATTTTCTCTGTTTAGAAAGTACATTATTTTACATTCTTAGATAAAAGATAACACCTGCATTCCTTTCTTTTTTCTTTTTTTCTTACCTTTTCTTGGTCTCATTTTAAAATGTGCCATTCTTACAGAAGTTCACTGTAAGCTCTTTACTGAGACCACTTAAAACTGTAGTTGTTACAGAGTACTTTTATAGATGTTAAGAGCACTGCCATACAACTATTTCTCTTACCTATTCTTCAAATAACTCAAATATATATAGAA
>WAAE01023434.1:207592-239443 GCA_013400495.1 Nicator chloris | reverse complement strand
CTTCCTGGTTTGTTTGGTTTTTTAGAGTTCTGACCTGTATGTATATATGAATTGAATTACACAGATGAACACTTAAAACAAGTGGTATTCATGCATATTGAGGCAAATTGAAAACAAGTTTAATTTTTTTATGTGCCAAGGTTTCAGCTTCCTTGTAACTCCCGTCAGTGTGTTGAAAAGTTGAATTTCAGTTAAAATACAGCCATGAAGAGTGATAGATGGCAGAACACATTTTGCCCTTATGTTTTCAGTTTTTGCAGGGGGCAAAAATAGCTGCAAAAAATGCAAAGGTGAGCATGTTCTAGCTTGAAGGACTGAACAAAGTAACAACTGAGAGCGGCAAACATACCATAAAAATGACTGTATGTACTTACAGTCTGTGTAATTTTATAATAAAGTTATTCATACTCCATTTTAAAGGTTTGGGTACATGATGATAAGTTACTGCAGCTTAACAGGTAGCCAAGAGTTAGATCAAATACAGCAGCTTTCCAGATGCTGCCTTCTGGCCTGTAACAACTGTAAAGGAATTGGATTAGCTTAGAGAGAGGAGGAGTAAGCGAATGCAAATGATCTGGGTGTTGTGAGCTTTGCTTGTGTGTGTGAAAATGCAGCTCAGCTGGTTCATGGTGACTTGTTAAGCTGCAGTAATTTAGCTGAGTAAGAAACCCTGAAAGATGGAAAAATAACAATCCATCGTGTAGCATTATATTAACATTTATATGGTTCACTGAGCCAGAGCCTGTAGAGCTGGTCTCAAAGCTTGAGATTTCTTTCAACTGTTGCCTTAATTTGCTCTTCTGGTTTCTTACTCTCAATCTCCTTGCCTAGTTAGTCCAATATCTTTTCCTTCTGGTTTCTCCTCTAGTATGTCTTCCTTCCTAGTTTCCAGGCAACATTTATCTCCTGCTTCCCTCTCCCTCCTAAGTATGTTTCTGTTTCCACTTGTACTGTGTGATGTTCCCATCATCAGCTTACTATTCCAGTCCTTTTGCCCCACAGTCACATACACCTTCTACAGCCTAACTTTTCTTCAGATCTGCTTTCTTCTCATCCTCAGTCCCACTGAAACTGCTTGCCAGTTTTTCTTGCAGTCTCTTTGTTGGCTCCTTTGTCTTACCTTTCTCTCTTCCTCCTTCTGGTTTCCTTTTTTCTCTTTCCCCCCTCCCTAGTCTACTTCTTGTGTTTGGCTTTTGTCTCCCCTGCACTTGAAATAGAAAACTTCCTTTCTGCATTGCCTCATGGGCCTTTGCAATGCAAGGTGGAATCTTGGACAACAGTTTCAAAGTCTGTTTTTGACATCACGCACTGAAGTTCAATTGCAGGCACAACCTTTATCAGCCATCTCAGATGTGCTGTGTATGGTCAGGAATTTAGGTTTTCAGCTGTGACTCTGTAGCAGATCTGTGCTGAACTTGGATGAACGGTGATTTTGCAAAGAATTTTAATTCAGTCTAAGAGTGTGAAAATAAAGGTCTCCTGTTGCTGGCATATTTGGTCTGAGTACATGAAAGCCTCAACTTCTCAAAGAGATAGCTAGATTATTTTGGTAAGGATAAAACACATTTCTTTGCCAGTATTTCTGAAATGGCAGTGTTTAGACAAAAGTTCTATTAAAAATTCTGTCCAAGTTCCTGCCATGAAAAATATTAGCCAAGTTGTTAATGTTATGAGAAAACAAATTAGTCTCTTAAAATTGGAAGTTTCAGGCGACCTTTATATTGTGTCATGCTGCCAGCTTTAATAGGAAGGTTGTTGAAAAGGTTAAAGGTTATGAAAGTAAAAATTCTGACCTTTCCTTTTTAAGTTGAAGTAGTCAGCAGTAGTAATCAATTTTCCAAATTCAGCTTAAGAAAAGTATTTGTTATTAAAATATCCATAATCTTGGTTTGGTTCGTGAGTATAATAATGTTCAGTGTTTAAAACAGGCATTCTAGTTCAATAGTTCACTAGTATGCAGCAGATACTAGAATTTAACATTTCTAAAATCTTTTTATTGTTCTCCTAATTTGTCCTAGACTGCCCATCGCCTTGCCGAATGATGCTATGCAGGATAACCAGTCCTTCACTAATACACTGTTATCCAAAGCCTCTAGTCTAATTTGACTTTCAGAAACACTGTTAGCAGAAAAACCATGTTTTTAATTTCTTGCCTAATTTTCCTATCTCTGCTCTGCTTCTCATCTTCTTTCTTGGCCTATTCCCTCTTTATAATATCTTTTCAAAACACTTCTTTGAGAGCCATAATTCTCATAGGGAATTTAAAGTAGTCATTTTTTTTCCTACAGGTGAGGGGTTCACAAACGAGGAAGTTCAGAAACAGCTGAACAGCAATATAAATTATTTCGTGAACCCTTAAACAGCAACTAATTTCCTCTAGACTTTTTACTGAAATGAGTGTCACTGTCTGACTAATAATTTATGGTAGAAAAAAATATCAAATAATTTAGTGGCAATATTTTTAGAATCATTTATCCTGTAAAGTGACAATGTAATCTAATCTTATAAATTCCATATTTGTCCCAAAGCCTGAAGTTAGGCATTTAAAACAGAATACTGCAATATTACTGTGAGAAGTCTAGTGTGAAATGTTGAAAGACATGGACGTTGGTGAAATTACTTGCCAGTGGTATGTTTATACCCACTTGGATTTACTTAAAAGCATGTGTGGTTATCACAGTAATTGTCTTTGTCATAACGATTGCTGTAATTATTGTGATCGCATCTGTTGTTGCCCAGCTGTAGTTGGGGATAGGTTTTATTCAGTTGACACTGTGTAATTAGGGTCTTTTTATTTCTTCTTCAGTTGGCAGTTCTGCAAGTAGTAGTGCCACAAGGAGAGATTCTCTATCTACTAGCTCTGACTTGTACAAAAGATCTAGTAGCAGCCTAGCACCCATAGGGCAGCCATTTTACAATAGTCTGGGATTTTCCTCCTCTCCAAGTCCAATAGGCATGCCTCTGCCAAGCCAAACGCCAGGACATTCACTTACGCCACCGCCATCACTTTCATCACATGGATCCTCATCCAGTTTGCATTTAGGTAAAAAAAACAAAAACAAAAAACCAAAAAAACACTTTTTGTTTGTATGTGTGTATGTATTTCTATGTGTAAAATATATGTTGCATAAGAGATGTCACATTACCTTTGCTGTTAAACAGTTTTGTAATGAAGAGGGGCCATTCCTGAAAGGTGAAGAGCATGTTCAGATGTTCATTGATTTGGCAATGGAGGGCACTCGGCTTTTGGCAGTATCGGGCCAACAAGTGATTTTTCCTCCCTTGCAGAAGCCCAGTAGAGAGCCCAGTAAGAATTATTGGTCCTTTTTCTATTATATTTCCACAGTATGACAAGCAAAGGTGCATTATTTTTGGTTCTCCTCCACTGTGTTACCACTTCAAGGACATTTTAGATTATGTGTTTAACAGTGAAGTGACTTTCATTAATGCCCCTTGCCATGATAAGTAAGCACTGCTCTCTCTCAATGTAAAATGTATTGAAAGGTGATTTTTGAATCAGTCAACCTCATGGCCGAGATACTTTGCCAGGAAGACAGCAGTTTATCACCAGGCTGATGGAAGGAGACAAAAGGGCATTTGTTAAAGAAGTAGCAAAGGCATTGTTAGTGGTGGCTCTCTGTTATCGGATGTATTTTTTAAGGAATGCTGAAAATAATTTCTCAAATGTTTTTTTGCCTAGTAAGATGACATGGGATCTCAACCTTTCTTAAAAAATTAAAATAAAAGATCTAAAGAAACCCCACCACAGTATACAGTATATTTAGAAGATAATGCCTCTAACCGGAAGTTACCTAATACAGTTTTTCTTTTCTGCTGCAAATATTTGCAGTCATTTAATTTGGATGCTAAAATCATTTAGTGAAACTGGATATAATTTGAGTTGCCAGTTACTCCAGTAAATGTTCAGTGTACAGTTTAGTGCTTGCAATAGGCAGCATAATCCCCTATACTACTTAGTGCAAATAAAACATGAAAAAAAATTTAAAATGGCTACCAGAATACACCTTAAGTGAGAAATGTGTGAGTGATTTGTATAACAAGGTTAAATAATTAAAATATATTACATTTGCAGTACAGTATCCCCTTCAAGGTTAAGTGCTGAATACCCAAAATAAAACTGGGCAAGGGGATGTTTCAGCACATTTTATTTTTTTTTACTTACCTTTTTTCCTTTTTCAGGTCTACAAAGTGCACCTTTGGGCTGAGACCAAGCATGGAAAGTTTCAGCCCAAATGGAGGCTTTTGAGAAAGTTCTGAACATCTGACAATGGGGTTATCATGGAAATCTTTTTCTTTCTTTCTTTTCAAAGTACTCTCACCATAGTTTTCATATTGCTGAAAACTATACTTAAACCAAATTTTGGAAGGCATTATCTAAAATTTAAAACATTCAAAGTTTTGTTTGTTTCGCATTCGATAAGTGTTAAAAGACTTTTTTTTCAGTCCTGAGAAAACAGGCTGTGATCAGTATAGAGGATTGCCTCTATCAGCAGAAATTGTTAAATACTGACTTTGACCCATTTTGAACTGTTTGGCAGTGTGAGCTAAGCCTAATAGCTTGTTAAAATCATGTACTAGATCAGTGTGTAACTGCCAGAATATACAGTTGTACTCTGAAAATTGACACAACCTTGTTAGCATCCATGTGTCCTCTTCATCCTCCAAGTGAAGTGGACCTTGATTACTGAAAAACTTTTGCTATATTACAAAATCAGCCTGAAATTTGGAAATGGAGGTCTTTTGGATTTTTGCTGTCACAATAAATGCAGAAAAATGCAGTAATTTTTTTAGCCTTTCTGCCCTGTGTCATGTTTTTGCACAGTTGCATTCAAAGTGCAACAGTGCATCAGAGTTTAAAACTATTTCTGCAGTTAATTGTCTGTCTTGTTATATTTATTCTGGTGTGTTCATCAACCACTCTTGGAAGCATGTTTTGTTTTCACATACGAAAAATAAAAATTAAAAATAAATCAAAGCTTTCTCACCGAGTGAGAAATTATACCTGAAATCAAACAGAGTGTGTATTTTAAGAAGGGTATGGTTATCAGGTAGTCACTTTTCAGAGTAGAACAACATTGTAAGTTCATGTCTGCATGCAGTTTCCATTGGTATTCTGATAATGCCTGTCAAATGCAGCTCTCCCCCCACCTTCCAAACTTGTCCTGCCTGCTTGTATCAACAGGTTCAGCTAAGTTTAACTCTTAAAATGGGCATCAAACTCAGTTGCTCCTGTTTCAGCCACCAGAACCTAGAGCACAACACTGGGAAAGGGTGCATGGTTTAATAACCCCTTTGTCAGACACTGCTGCAATTTGTAGCTTAAAAGAACTATTTCCCTTTTACAAGAAATTTGTGATGTTTTACTGTTTTTATCTCTTCTCACCAACTTTTATTCGACATCCTGAAATAGAAATGTGCTAATCACTTTGTGCTAGTGTCAGTTTTCCTGTATTTGAAGGGATTTGTCAGTTGTCTGTAACTGCTCCTTTACTGTAACCAGTTGGGGCAGTAAGGTCATGAATTTGAACTACCCTTTCACTCCCAAGTATGAGGAACTACAAGAGGAAGTGTTTTTCCATTGTCATAAAAAATCCTTTTAGATTGGTAGTCCTTACCCTGTTTGATGGTACTTTGCAGGATTTTAAGAGTAGAGTTTTGGTGTAGAGTACGATTTCTAAAATCTGGGCTTTTGGAGGTAATTATTTCCTGTGTGTTGCGAGCCAAGCTTGTTAGCAGTTGGGATTGATGTTTCACCTTCAGAGATGGTCATTCTGGGTAGGGGTAAAGGCCCCTTGGCAAGGCAGTGTGGGGAGCTTTGCATTGCCTCAGCTGTGTCCCTCCTCTGTAGGGCTGCAGTAAACCAGGCATAATAAAGACATGCATTGATTCCTAAACTGTACATAGAGATGTGTAATTCTGTTTTCCATAAGAAGATGAAGCTTTTAGCTTAGGATGAGATGAACTACTTTTTTACAGATGAACAAATACTTCATATAAATTAAGTTTAAAGGATTTATATATATGTTTCTGTGTTATTAGAAAATACTGCTGCACATGTAAATAAGTTACTTTGCAGTAGCTGTGTTTTCTGTCTTTATTAGAAATAATTGAAAAAATACTCTGACAAATACTAACAGACAAACGCTGTCAAAATAAATGTGCCTCGATCTAGTTTTAATGTTTTTTCATGTTCTCCTTAACATCAAATATGTTAAGGAGTCAACAATTTCATATGCTTTGTGTCCTTGAAACCTAGGCTCTGATTTAGATGATCTATATCCCTTTTATCTCTCTCTATCTTTTCCTCCCTGTGGATCAGCCATGGGGGTTTAGGTTCAATTAAACTGTAAAACAACTTAATAGTAATAGTGCTTTGGAGATCTTTGTTTTATGAGATCAGAAGTGATCGCTAATTGATTATCTGAAGAATGAACTGCACACTTTATTCCCCAAGAGTTTGGAATTGTGTGGCTATACTGATGTCTAATAAGTATTTTAATTTTTCAGTGCTTTATTCAGTAGGGTATGTTCCCCAAATAACTTAAAAGACGTAGGCTGTTACTTTCCTAGTTTGGTGAAAAAAATAGGCCATTATACTCACAATTATGTGTGCATGTAATAAGTACCTAAGACAATATGCCTTTATTTTGGGAGTTTTACTGTTTCTCAAATTTGCAGAGTTGCCACTGAGACATAACATTGCTGTAATTAAAGGTTATATAAAAATAAAAGCTAATTATTAATTAACTTATTTTTAATAATAGTGTCCAGTGTTTTACAAGGTTCTGCTTTCTGAGTACCACAGGTTCTTCTAGGCACAATGGATGTGCTTTCTTAAATACAGCCTTCCTGTGTTATTGTCCTGCTTAACGTGATTGTGTGCAATAGTCTCACAGGCTAGACAGGAGCCTCCCAGTTGCAGCATAATTGTCTTACAAGTCTTAAAAAGTGATAAAGTGACTCTCTTCAAATGAGACTGAAAAAACCTTAATAATTCTGAGCAGGAAATGTATATTACACATATATAGCCTATTTGTTAAAAGCTGCCAAGTTTCTTAATTTCTATTTTAGTTGCTGGATAAATTGTTGCATTTAATTTATAGAGATGAAGGCTCAGTTAAAAAAAAAAAAAAAGCTGAAACAATTCCTGATTCACATGTGCAATTCTATGACTGTGTATGTTGACTGTGAGCATATGACCAAAACTGCCCTATTAGTTTCTGGCACAGAATTGAGCATGTGATCAGTGGAGTAATAGAGATGCTGCAATAGGAAAGTAGGCTATTATTTCCTTTCAGATGGGCTCTGGTGCCCTCTCGTGATATTAAATAGTGTTACTGCACAGCATGTACAGGGAAGCCAGGATTACACTGATGTATTTACATAGTCCAGATGAGGAATACCATCATTTCAGCTGCACAACTTTTTTTGTTCTTTAGAAGGCCATTGCTAGAGGATAAATTATGGCAGAGCAGCATTCTGCACACTGCTTCACCTGCAGAATGTAGGGTTGTTTTTTTTTTCTTTTTATTAGTACCATTGTGTTTGTCAATGGAAACTGGAAATTATAGTTACAAAACTTTGATTTTCCTGGCTGTAGAGGATTAAGAGGCTTTAATTTAAAAGAAAACCTTGTGGTTTTTAAAAGGTATTGTGGGGCATGAGGTATTTACTGATGTTTATCACAGAACTTTGAAGACTAATTATAAAAGAAATATTAATTATTTCTATTTTAGGGCATAATATTATACACTGCAATAAATGTGATGCTTCATGTGTCTTCCAGAGCACTAACATCTCAGATTCTGGTACTAGAATTTGACCTTTTGAGAAAGATAACTTTACTATTAATACATTGCCAGTCCACTGTAAAACTGTTGTTGCCTGGCCTTATAAATACTTGGAACCAAAAGGCAGCTTGGCTGGGGCACAGTCAGCTGGGTGCTTTTTGTTTGGTTTGGTTTGTTGGGTTTTTTTTGTTTTTTTTTTTTCCTATTTTTTTTCAATTAAGTTTGTAATAGAGCACCATTCAAACAGCACATACTGCAATTTGTTTTAAATTCAAATGTAGATATTTATTCTGTTGACTTTGAAAGGGCTTTAATTACAATATCACTTCCTAGACAGGGAGACAAAATGCTTTCCTTTTCCAGTTTCTAGTCAGTACTTCTGGGAGTGTTTGGATTTTTCTTTCCGTAATTTGGTTTTAGTAGTAGAATTGAGGTTTCTGTGTGGGAATTGTCTTTGAGTATTTCTACTTGTAGTATAGTAAGAGTATCCCTCTAAAAAATTATACAGCAGTTGAGATGCTTTGGATGGTTTTTATGATAATTGACTGTTGCAAAGTGGAGGGGAGAGGCCTGCTGGAGGCATTCAGAGTGACACGAACTCATCACAGAGCAGGGTGTGAGGAGAAATGGACAGGACTGTAGAGTGACAAGAGCTGTAGGTGGAATCACTAGCAAAAAGGAGTAGGACCTAGACACAGAAGGGCAATCTAGTTCTTAGAAAGTAAGGCAGGATGAAGTGAGAGTGATGAGTGTTTGTGCAGCAAGGAAAGGACTTCATGTTTCTAAAAGGAGCTTCAGCTTGATATATCTGTGGTTGTTTGATAATTAAGTAGAGCATTCTTAGTTACTTGGTTTGAAATTTGTCATATTTAATGCTGAGAAGAGGTACCAGATTGAAAGATTGGGATGCTGAAGTCATCATATAACCTGCAGGACAGGTACAGCTTGACTGGAGTCACTGCATGTGCCTCCCCAAAAATGCCCTTAACACGTTGGAAAGGTGTCTCAGTAGGGACTGAAGGGTAGTTCAGATTTCATGGTCTGTTTTGTTACAATTGGCTAACTTCAAGACTACTAACAAGGGTATAAGCCAGTATGACTCGTGAAGTGGAAATCTGCCCACTAAGCCTAAGGCCCACTCAGTTCTAAAGTTTCTGTAAGGCTGAGTGGGTGCTCACTTTACCTGCGTTGATATATTATTCTAATGACATTTCTTTTCCTGGTGCCCTTCACATAAAATAAAAATGAGGAGGAGAATGGTTTTATTTATTGCAAGATAAAGCTGTCTAACTCCTCCAACCATAATGAGGTAAATATAAGTAACAAGACAACACTGTTGTTTCCTTTGGCTCCAGGGTGTATCCTTAGTTTTAGATTGACTTGCTGTTTTGCTGTTGTTTATTTTCCTCATGGCTGTTACTGACAGAGCTGCTTCCTTGTAGGAGGACTGACAAATGGTAGTGGTCGCTATATTTCTGCAGCCCCCGGAGCCGAAGCCAAGTATCGCAGTGCGGCGAGCACCTCCAGTCTCTTTAGCTCCACCAGCCAGCTCTTCCCTCCTTCGCGCCTCCGCTACAGTAGGTCTGACATTATGCCTTCGGGACGCAGCCGATTGCTGGAAGACTTCAGAAACAATCGTTTCCCTAATCTTCAACTAAGGGACCTTGTAGGACATATTGTTGAATTTTCCCAAGACCAGCATGGTTCTAGGTAATAAGAATAGTTAATAATATTTTACTGCTTTGATACTGTTTTATTAACATCAAACTTTTGAATGAGGTGCTTGTCATCTTAATTCAAAGCATGCCGTTAATTGGAGCACATACTCTTAGGCTGACCTTCTCTAAGAAATTTCATTGTAAAAGTAGTATTACTTCAGCTGCCTGTTGAAGTTCTCAGTGTAGAAGTAGCCTCATAAGTAGACTTGTAAACTCTAGTATTTAGGTATCAAAAAGGTGTTGATGGAGAAAATAAAGTGTGTGGCATCTGGAATGTAAAACTTTTTTGTCAGAACATCATCAGATACTTAGTTACTGTTATTATTTTCATCTTTAATGTTTTTCAAAAACTTTTCAAGTCTTAATTTTACTAAAATGTATCCTTTCATATGCAAAGGCACTACTTTCATTTTAATAAATTTTATAGATGTTGACTGCTTTCTTTAGAGTGTTGAGGTGTCTCATTGAAACAGTGTTTGAGAGGTTTTCCTGTTGTTGATACAAAGCATAATGTACCTTTTTTTGTGCTTAGATTTATACAGCAAAAGCTGGAGCGAGCTACTCCAGCTGAGCGCCAGATGGTATTTAATGAGATCCTGCAAGCAGCCTATCAATTGATGACCGATGTGTTTGGAAACTACGTAATACAGAAGTTCTTTGAGGTAAGCATAGCACTAAGTGTATGGATGGACATGCAAATGAAGTGCTATAAATCCGATTAAATTCAACTGGTATTTTCCGTAACACCGTAGCAGAACTTAACACATAGCATGACTTCCACACAACCCAAATGTGTAACTGTGTGTAGGTGTTTTCTGTTCTGTATCCAGTGTTTTTGCCATAATGGACACACTTTCTCCTTACACTGATGGTGTATGTGTTGGTCAATACTAGTGAATACACAGGCTGCACATTGAGGCTTCACAAACCTCTTAGCAGAACTTAGAGAGACTTTCAGCAGATGAAAGGGAACATAAATATTTGAAAGATGCTTTTTATTGGTTAGTGCATCATGGTACAGAATGGGTCTGGAAAACACCATTGCTGTCAAACAGCTGCGTGAACTTCATTCGGTGCTGTGTATGAGGAAACTCCCATAAAATGTATTGAGGCAGAAGAATTTTGAGTAAGGGGTATCTATCATAAGATACATCCAACATTACTACAACTAGTATTTAAAACAGATTTGTTTTCTCTTAAAAACTATGTGGTAAAAAGAAAAAGAAGGCTTTATCAAAGAATTACAAGATTTGGCTTGCAAAGGGAAGAAAAAAGTAATACCTACGTCCTGGGAAAAGTTATATGTAGGAAAGGTTGTCTAGTATAGTGTACTTTAAATTAAGGGGCATATCAAAAGAGTGGTGGAGAGAAGGTGATGCTGGAAAATGTCCAGTAAGAAATAAGATTCTTGCTGTAAATAAGAACGTAATTTTTAATAATCTATGTGCTTACTTTTTTTTACTTCTTTTTTATTAACCAATCAAAATATTTTCTGCAAAATGTCACTGACATATGATATATAAGATCTTGATTTTGCTTAAGGGTCATCATTTGCTATTTTTTCCATAATGTTAAGTTGGGTGAATACACAGTTAATTATTGTTAGTTGAATGTTTTCATTTTAATTGTGCAGAACACTTCTCAAGAAAAAAAGAGTACATGGCCTTACGTGTAATAGGGGACCTCAGTTTACTGTATAGGTAGGCAGGTGAAGTTGTTGGTCAAGCTTTCTTCAGAGCTGACTACAGGTGTGGAGTTTGACAATTCTCAGCACTGCTGCAGGTATATTGCTGTGCCACCAGCTGATTGTCTAGGTGGTCACTTCTGTGTCCCCTCTTACAAGATGTGAGATACACTGTACAAATTTTGAGATAGAAAATCTGATTTGGATTCATACATAATAGTGACCTGTGATCATTTTGCCGGTATAATTTATTTGAAAAAGTCGTTTATTGCACTTAAATACTCCTACAGACAGACAAATATAAACTATATTGATGTCTTCTGTTGTCTTTCAATGTCATGCATTTGATAGCAGGTATGTGAACTGGATGTGGAATACTACAAAATGTTGCATTTAGAAAAGAAAAGCTTCTGGTAAATATCCCCACCAAAAAAAAAAAAGTGAAAAATGATTCAAGTATTACAGTCATATACATCTTGAAAATATTTAATCTGACATGTAAATTCCAGCCTATGTCTGCAATATGTCTTCATTTGTTAACACCATATTTCTTTTCTTTTAGTTTGGAAGCCTTGATCAAAAGTTAGCCCTAGCAACACGCATCCGTGGTCATGTTCTGCCGTTGGCTCTCCAGATGTATGGCTGTCGTGTTATCCAGAAAGCACTTGAGTCCATCTCACCTGACCAGCAGGTAATTGTAAGTTAGAGCAATGCTTTTTAAATTCTATTTATTTATTTTTATTGTATCCTTCTTTTTACTTGATTAAATTGTTGATTATTCCCTTCATCATGAAATATCCTAGGGGCTAAAATAGTTGTTTAAATGAAAGTACACAGTTAACACCACTGAATATGAAGGTTGGAGTCAGGATGAAATGAAATGAAATTTTTCCCCATTTAAGGGGTGGGGGGGAATACCACCATAAAGACAAGGATAATCTTTGTTTTTCCAGAATGAAATGGTGAAAGAGCTGGATGGCCATGTTCTGAAATGTGTGAAGGATCAAAATGGAAACCACGTTGTACAAAAATGCATTGAGTGTGTTCAGCCCCAGTCACTCCAGTTCATCATTGATGCGTTCAAAGGACAGGTAGTGTTAGTGCTTTGTTTCCTCTTTGCATGTTGTTCAGATTTCACAGAAAAAGATTTGCAGGTCTCTGTCCATCATTTGCATGTACAAGATAGTGTTTGCCATTCTGCACTTGGCTTATTTCAAGTAGAATGAAAAAGGGGATGATGACATGGAAAAGGTGTTGGACAGACAGTTAACATGCTGTAAAAAGATGAATTTGTTGAAGAGGAAGCTCTAGAAAGACATGTTTAGATGTATTATAAATAATAATAAATATTGATGTAATATAAATACATACAAAGAACTTTGCCTGCCCAGGCTTTGTGTTTGTGTTTTGTGATAACACCGTTTCACATTTCCTTCACAACTCTTGGCAGGGCCATTTTTGATATAATAATAACATATGTACTCTCTAGTATATATTTTTCATTAAAAATTGGATTTTCCTCTTCTGTTGCTTGTGTTGCACGTGTGTCTTTCAGTGTTTCCCAATGAATGTCAGTCCTTAAGGAACAGCAGTGATGAAATTGACTAATCTGTTCCCTACATATGGACTAGTGTGGAGTGAAGGCAGCATTGTATTTGTTTGCTTCAGATTAGGGGTTTTGTTTTGTTTCCAAAAAACGTTATTACTGTAAGATTGATACTGTGCTGCAGGCTAGTGAATGTGCTGCAGCTAAATAACATTTTAATCCTCTGAGACAAGCATGTACTTTTATAGTCTTGAGAAGTATTGTAAAAATCTTACTAACTTCACTATATAACGAAATTTTACTTTAATGGATGGCCAAATGTATTTCCTAATAAAATATACAATACCTTTCTCATTTTATGCAACAGCAATATCTGAATTATTGTTGTGCATAGTACTAAATTGCATACCAAGGTTTCTAGGGTTCAGTCTTTTTACACCAAAAAGTGTGCATGAGGTACATGAGATGCGTTTTTTAAACTGTAAACAGAGCCCCTTAACTAAAGTGTGAATTTGTTTATTTACTGAACATCCATCCTAAGCACCAAGTAATTATATATAGAAAATATTTTCTCCTGCCTTCATCATTTGAGTTAATGCCTAATCATACAAGATTCTGTGTTCAGTCCTGACCAACACTGAAATTTTTGGAATTAATCCCCAAACTACAAATGTAGCTTCTGGAGAAGCAAGCAGAAGGAGTAAGCAAGATTTGGCTCTAAGTTTTGAGTAGTTATTTACAAACTTTGTATCTGTAACTGGGAGCCTATTGTGTATGCTGGAATATGAAATTGGTGAAAATCAGCCACTGTTACTGAATTGCTTTTTATAAGTGTCAAAGTCTTAAAATTTGAAAATAAAGTAAAAAGGAAAGCTTGGAAGTTGAATAGCACTTAACTAAGAATCATACTTCTAGGCTTTCCTTTGCAGCTCTGTAGGCTAGAAACATTGTAATGAACACTTGGGTTCTTAGTTGTGTTTTCTGGAGTCCTTGACACAGAAAATCTTGCTTTTTCATCTTTTCCTGACTTTTACTGGAAATGGAATTCTGGTCTTGGCAGGCAAAACTTTTTTTAATAGTAGTTGGTATGTTCAGTTCTATTTTGAATGCAGCAATATTGCAAGAGATGTGAGCTTTGGTTGGTTTAACTTTAGTTTCCAATCCTGTTTTCAAGGTATTTGTACTTTCAACTCATCCATATGGTTGTAGAGTAATTCAGCGTATTCTGGAGCACTGCACTGCTGAGCAGACTTTGCCAATCCTGGAAGAACTGCATCAACACACAGAACAGCTAGTGCAGGTTAGTGCATGTCCGCTCATTTTTAATGCACTTCAGAGGTTTTTCTTGTTATCATGGTTTACTGCTGTGTCCTAGTTTAAATGCATTTGCCTCTTTTTAGTTTTGTAGATATTGATTTTTTGTTTTTCTTTCCTTCCATAGTTTTAATGAAAATGAATTTGGAAGTTTGGAGGCAAAGAAGATATAAAAAGCATTTTTCTTACATTGTTGACTGTAGCTTGGTGTTCAGGGGAATATTACAGCTATTAAAAAAGTATGGTCTTAAATTTGAGGACTTCTTTCTTTAAGAGGATAAAAGATACTCTAGCAAAACACTGGTTTTACAGATTATTTACATTTTTCATGCAAAATTTGTGGTCTGTTAAGTAATTCTTGATGAAATATTTGTTGCATCACTTTGCTTCTGTAATGTTGACATTATTGTATTTTCCTTATATCCATGCAAATAGTAATTCAGTATTTATTACTTGATATGAACACAAAAGAAAATTGAAGTAATCTTATTTTCAGGATCAATATGGAAATTACGTTATTCAACATGTACTGGAGCATGGTCGTCCTGAAGACAAAAGCAAAATTGTTTCAGAAATAAGAGGAAAAGTTCTAGCTCTGAGTCAGCACAAATTTGCCAGGTATTGCACAACTTTCATACATTAAAGATTCATTAACCTTGTCAAGTTGTAATACCGGATTTATTTCTTGTGTTACAAAAGGGATACGGTAATTTTTTTGTTTGTTTATCTTGCCTCCTGAAATTTCATATTTTTATAGAGATGAATGGTAGTGATATTTTAATACTAGGTTTGGGGAAGGGAAGAGGCAAATGTTCAGTAGCAAAACAAAAGAGGTTTTGTGGGTTTATGCGATGGCTTTTGTTCACTTGGTGCAAGTGCGGGGAACAGGTTCCAAGTTTTCATATAAGGATGCCCAGAGCCAGGTAAAAAGCTCTGCTCGAACTTGGGTGATGTGCTGATGATGATAAGCTGGGACTTGCTGACTCTCAATCGAGCCGAGCAATTTGCAAGTATAACAAGGCTAGCTTTAAAAAGTAATAGTTGTCTGACAAGGATTTTCCGCCTTAGAAAGTCTGAAAGACTGCTGTACGAGGCCTGAACTATTCTGAAATTGGAACCTAAAACCCTTCCTTTCGTGCTTTTTGCTGAAATATGGATTATGTGCCTTTTGCAAAGGAAAAAAAAAACTCAGAATTCATTCTAGGTGATTTAGTGAGACTAACCTTGTCATCAGAATGAAGTAGAAATGCACTGTGACATTATAGGGGCATTTGTTTTAAAAATTGCTAGCAAACTAGTTTATTTGGATTTTATTTTTCTTTGCCTGAATAGAACTCTTCATCACCCTCTAACTTGCTTAATTTCTAAAGCATAAACTTAGGACTGGGATCATTTTGCTATGTTACAAGCTTTGATGGCCTTTCCAGCTTCTGAAGTAAACTGGAAGGTCAGAGACTTGCTCTACAAAAGAATATTTGATGGCATCTCTGATGTAGGCATGCTCCTGGAAAATGCATTTATTAAAAAAGCAAGAATCTTCATATCTGGCTTTCTCAGTGGTGTCTTCAAAAGGCTCACAACCAAAACAGATGTGCTAGAACACATCCGTGGCCTGAAGTCCAGTATGCCTTTGTAGGTTCCGTGGAAAAGTCTCTCCTACAAAATAATCAGAAAATAACCTCTTGACATGGGTGAAATAATAGGATATATAATCCTGTAATTTCCTCAGTCATTAGACTGGAGATTAGGAAATGAGGAATAGATGCATTTGCAATATGCTTTTTACTGGCGTTAAGAACCCTGAAGAACTGATAAACTTCCAGATAAATTGATAATTGTTACCTGAAACGATGTTACACCTCCAGTCCCATCACGGACTTGCCTTATTTTTCAGCAACGTGGTAGAAAAGTGCGTGACTCACGCGTCGCGTGCGGAGCGAGCCCTGCTGATCGACGAGGTGTGCTGCCAGAACGACGGCCCTCACAGTGCCTTATACACCATGATGAAGGACCAGTACGCCAACTACGTCGTGCAGAAGATGATCGACATGGCTGAGCCCGCCCAGAGGAAGATCATAATGCACAAGGTATGTGTGTGCATACTTGCAGTGATTCAGAAATTGGTCTGTGCGAGCTTTTCTGCCAGAGCACCTTTCCCTGCGGATGTAAAACTCAGTGCTTCTGTAATCTAGAACTTGATGTGTAACCATGACATTCAGTGGAGCTTGGTATAGCAGAAAACATTCCAGTCTCTGAGCACTGAGTTAAAAAAGGAAAATGTCAATGGTTGGATTTCATCTCCTGTCTTTGTCCCAGCTTTTATGAGAAAATACTTTTAACAGGAAAATGTAGTATCTGTCATTACTATTAATATAACAGAAGAAATATGGGTTTCTCTCTTTATTTCCTGGATGTGGATATAAATCCACTCTGCAGTTCCCCCAAAAGAGATTCCCACACTTGCTAGCATACAGGCACATTTCTGCTTAAGAATGTCCAGACATGGAGAAATGTGCTGTTGCCATAATGGCCAGAGGCTGTTTAACACAGGGCCCAGGATATTCCTGCAAGGAGCTCTGCTTCCTCCAGTCACCAACAGGGCTCTCCCACAAAGTACTGTCTCCCTGTTCCTGCAACAGGAACATCAGTTATTTGATGAGTCAAAATCACCAGTTTTACATCTTTCCAGAAGCTTCCACCACTTTGAAATACAGGCTTCTGGCATTTTTTTGCATAATTTTTTTCAAAGTGTAGTCACCTCTACTTACAAGTGTGGGTGTTAAAAAAAAACCAAATGTGTTTCTTCTTACAGATTCGACCCCACATCACGACTCTGCGTAAATACACCTATGGCAAACACATTCTGGCCAAGCTGGAAAAGTATTACCTGAAGAACAGTGCTGATCTGGGGCCAATTGGTGGACCACCAAATGGGATGCTGTAAAAGACAAAGAGAAATGGAAGAAAAATTAAATTGTGAATTATCAAAACCTACAACTTAACTCTAAATGTTCTGATTTTTTTAAATCTATTTATTGACTTTGTTCATCCATTTGTAAAATTTTTATTCTTGTGTATATTTTTGGGGAGTGAATTGTTAAAAAAAAAACGAAAAAAAATCTCCAGCCCTGATCCAGAGACCTATCAGATTGGATGGCTGGCAAAGCACAGAATGCCTGTATATGATGTAATTGTATCAAAATAGCTGTCACATATTTTGTAAATTTTTACCTTGTAAAGTCACTGAAATAGTTTTTAAAGGGAAAAAGTACAGTATTCTTTTAATACACTGGCTTGCAATCTGGTAGGTCTACCCAGCATCATAGCACAACAGGTTTATAGAGTTGTATATAGAATTAATCCTTATTTTTCCCTTTTGTGTGAAGTCTTTTATACCAGATTAAAATTGATCAGCTGCATAAACATTATTTAACATATTGAAAAGTTAAGTTGTATTTTGGTGGTTCACAACATCCTATCCCAATAACAAACAGGGCACAGCAAATTAGCAAGCAGAAGAACAAAACGATGGAAACTTTAAAAGACTATGTTTTGGCACTTGCTGTGGATACAGATTTTTTTTAAATCATGCCCTAAGGTTTTCTCTAGCGATGTATTAAAAATAAAGTGCTGTATATACTTATATATTTAATTGTTGTACAAGGTAGAGGGATTAAAATGATGGTGGTACTTCCATTCAGCAAAGTACTCTGTTGGAAAAGGAGTGAACCCTGTATTAACTTTACAGTCTGTTTTACAACGCAGGAAGAGTAGAGATATGTATTTTTTTATTTTGCATATAGAATTGTAAGGATTTGAAAGTGTTGAGCATTTATTCTGCTTTCTCACTATAGATGCGAAAAATAGTAACGATAAAGAGAAGGGGCCACTGAAAAGTAAACTTGATAGCTCAACATTTAAGCATGATTGATTAAATATTCAGATAGCTTTTTGCTTCCTATAAATATATGCATTGTATACGTGTAGTTAATAGGTGTAAGTTTACAGTTTGAAAACAAATCTCTCGTTTTGATGTTTATTACAAAGCCTTGCTAATTTAGTAGTGATGCTTACCTTGGTTGTACAGATGTACATTTGTAAACCTTCATGCTGTAAATGTAATTTGTTTTACTCCTTTTTGGGACAAAAATTTGCATTTTAGTGTATATTCATATCCCCATTCCCTTCTTTCCCCCTGGCATATAGTGTTGTATAATGTAAATTTATTTCAGCAAATCAAGAGTGATTTTTTTAAAATTCTATCTTTATATGGTTTCAAAAATATGAACCGGCTTTCTTTTTATCTATTGTGAGAAACATTATGTTTTGTTTATAACATAGCTGTTGAATCTGTTCATATGGACACTTTGGGAAATCAATCTGTTCAAATTTTAAATCAGGATAAATAAGCATAGTAAGAAGTGGACTGAAATATTTGGTTATCACAGAAACCAATGCTTCTTCCATCTTAATAAATGTGGCATGAATTTTTTGTACAGAAGAGTACTGTATTTTTGAATAGCCTTCTCGCAGCGTAAAGCAAATATGTATGATACTGTCAATTTTTTTCTCTGGACATATGACATTGTAACAGTAACATAAAGATGATGTACATATACAAGCGGCCTTATGTACATTTCCCAATGATCTTTTTAAGGCAGAATTGTGACCATATGTGTATAATTAAAATCCTTTTTAATCCTTTGCCTATGGAAATATTTTGGAAAAAGCTTACTTTGTATATTCAGTTTCTGAAAGATAAAGAAAGTGCTTTGTATGTTGTTGAAGTAAGTATTTTGTGTAAAATGTTCATTTGGATGGCTTAACCTAAAGTTTTGATCAACGTGGTAGTTTGGAAACAACGTCTTGAGCATTGATCAAATAAAAGGCTGTTTTGGTAGGGGTGTGATCATGAGAAAGAGAATAGTAGTGGTATAAACTTGTATGAGGAATTCTGTCATGTTACTGTTGATACCAGGGTTATATAACTGTTACTAAAGCAGACATCTGAGGCGCTGCGTTTCTAATGTAGTGATAACTCCTTAATAGGCAAATGGGAAAGTTTCTTCTGGCCTACTTCCAGTGCCTGCATGAAGTGAAGTCGTAGGCCTCATTATTTTGAGTAAGCACAATTCTAATTGCCAAGTAGTTTTTGCATGGCAGTTCCCAAAATTCCTCCCCAGAGGTACCAGCCTTGTCATTGGAGCCAGAGCTTTCCCGTAGTCACCCAAAGGGTGACTTCTGAGCCACTTCCTTGGACACATCTGTTCTCCTCAGTGACTATCTTTACCCTGTGTACCTGTGCCGTGTGTTATAATCCACAGAGCCGACATTCCTTTAACACCTAAGACAGTACATCAGGTTTTTGGGGATGTCCAGGCAGAAACTGATAATGTCCCTGTACTTAGTCCCTGCAGCACTCATGCCATGGTTGAATTTAAACAGTCCTGTAACTGTCATCCTTGGTGCTTTCAATATCTTGAGTATAATCTTCCACTTGCTCTCCTGAGATCATTTGTGCACAAATTCTATCCAGGAACATGAAAATCACTGGATTTCCTTTCAACTATTTTAGGGTTTGGGTAGAACCACTAGACTTTTTGCTCAAGTATTGCTTTTTGATATAGATTGTTTACGGACCAGTTTGATTAGGTTTGACTCCAGGTGGCTCGTATTGAATAATGTAATGTTCACTTGTATATACTGTAAAAATCAAAATGAAAATGTGTGAATAACACTGTGTGAAATATATCTGGTCTTGCGTTTTTCCTGTAGGAAACCAGCCATATTCTGAGTTATGTGATTTACCTGTGTCTGTGGAGCTCAGCTTTGGGAAGGTGCTCACTCACTTGTTTTGATGGGAATTGAGCAATTATTGAAGAACCCTGGATTAGATGACTAAATTTTCAGAGGGCAGTTTTGAGCAGCTAAACCTTCCTTTTTTATACAATGTCTTTACTGATGACAAGTTAAGGCCACAGCCTCATGACAGTGTCTTTGTACATCCCTGGATCCAGGATAATTTCTGGAGCATTTGAGAGGGTTAGCTTTCAAATGAGAAGAAATTGTTAGCTCTCTGTGGCATCCCTGCATCCGTACTCATTTCTGTTACCACCCAGGTTTGTCAAAAGACTGTTTTGAGCTGAAGGTGTGGAATGAAGTGGACTGACAGCACAGGCAGTGAGCCTAGTGGGAAATAACTCACCTAAGGGGCCCTTGTGGACAGAACAGTCCTGCTGCCCATCCTTCCATCCCTGACTTTTCCATCAGAGCATGGAGACATTTGAGGTTTTAGGGTCATAATGCTTAGCTGCTTTAAGGTTCTGATGAAAATTTAGAAACCAATTTAGTCACTCTTCTCTAAGAAACATACATTTGAAGAGATGTTTATGGCTCACCACAGTGTAGTAGCACAGCAGTGGGGTTGGGCTCCATGAGAATGTTTGACACTCAGCATCCCAGTAGCTTGGGAAGTGGGTTAACAGTGGGGTGACGACAACTCCCACCATGTTCATTCGGGGAGCATTTTAATGGCTAGCAACTTGTCACTGAAACTGCAGATTGCATGAAAGTCATGCACCTGGGGGGAAACTCAGGGCAAACTACAGAGCAGCACTTTGGCCCTGCAGTCAGGGTGGCTGGAGTGCTCTGGTGCGGAATTCTGCATGGAGCAGTGCCTGAGCACTGTGTGTCCTGAGAGTGGCAGAGCCTGTCCTCGTGGTGACACATTCTCTGCTCCTGCTTGAGGAAGTAAAGGGGAACACCATGAGCTGTCTGATCCGAGCTGTTGCAGCCCACGGCAGGGCAGGAGTGGCTGTGGTTTGTTAAGACAGCAGTTCACATTGTACCAAGCTGCTGGTACCACCTGAAGTCTCATTAGTCTGGGGGCAGCACTGATGTTGTGATGAGCTACAGGCAGTGCTTTACTCAGCCCAAACAGTTTCAAGTATACAAGCACTATCTGTGCCCAAAGGATGCTGATTCAAGCACCTCTTGGCTTGGGAATGAGGAAGCTTGGTTGCTGTCAGGGATATATCCCTCTTGGGGCTCTGCTTGGTTCCTGATGTTGGGCTAGGGAGGTGTGGGAGAACTTGGCAAGTGTAGATCCTGCCACCCAAGAAGAGACAGCCTGAGAGATGCTGCAGAGTGAGCCTGGGTTGTTTGCTCTCCTGTGCCGCAGAGCAGCCCAGGCCTCCCCAACTCCATCATCACAAGGGGTTAAAGACCAGCACTGTTGTCACAGAAAGAGTCACACATGGAAAGGATGGAAGGATGTCTGCCCATCCAGTGTTGATAGCACTCCAGAGCCCATACAGGACATGGGCTTTCCTGAGCTGGTGCAGGAAAGGAGGAACTCTTTAGCCAGGAGAATGAACCAGATCCCAACATCACACGTTTGGTGTCACAACACGGAGGCTGTGGGGTGGGGGAGCGACCACCCTGCATCGAGGCAGGGAGGGATAGGGAAGACCAAGCTTAGGGATTTAACTGAGCTGCTGGTGCTCCTCAGTGAGGTGGTGCATGAGCGTTTCCTCTGTTGGACAGAGCCTGCTCCCTCTGCAGGCTCCCTCGGTGGTTAGGGAACTTGCCCAGCAAACGAGATGCTTGAATTAGTTTCCATTACCAGCCTCAGGGTTTTGAACCCACCTCCCTCACTTCACAGGCATTTTCCTAACCACAAGGAGCTGGGCGGGTTTACTTTCTACTTCTGAATTTGGGCTGGGCTTTTAGCCCAGCTTGAAGCATTCATTGCATGACAAAGAGCACAAGATGGAGCATGACTCCTAAAGCATGCAGGTGGGAGTTAGTAGGTTCTGCACCTGAGATTCTTGTCTCCACCTCGATTCTCCCAGAATCACTTAATGCAAAATATCTCGGGAGCAGCATTGCCTGGCATTTATCAGACTGGAAACTTTCCAGAGGCTTTATAAAAAGCAGCTGAAATGCAGGAAGACCTATTACAAAGACCCTCTTCCTTTCATTAATAAGAACAAATATTGGAATAAAACACTCGCCTCACCAGCATCAGTACTCTGGGCACAGGAGGCCTTCTGTCTGTTCTGCTTGCACAGTGCCTACCCAACCCTAAACTCCCCAGATCTGCAAACAAGAGCCAGGGCACACGCAGGTACACAGCTGGTGTACAAGACCATCGGAGAGGGAGAAACCCCTTACAGAGCTGAGCCCTAATGAGCTTCGTTTGAGCTTCAAACCTGCCTGGAGGGTTCAGATTTCCTGGCAGCCGCACAGCACCGCAGCCCTTCCTCAGCCTGGCTGCTGGATCTTTTCCCAGCCCAGCCTCGGGGAGAGAGGCAGCCGTTCCCCGGCACAGCAGTGCTCAGGTGGTGGAGGCTGTGGGGAAGGCTGCCTGCTTGTCTGCTGATCACAGGACAGGTTCACACGCTTCAGTTTCACTAACGCTCACTCCGAGTACTGCGCTACCCACAGCAGCACAGAGCTGCCCCAGGACCTGACTGCCGCAGAGGAATGTCTCTGGTGGGGACTGGGGAGGAACTGGCCAAGCCTGCTGAGGTCCCTCTCCTTACAGGTGATGTTGGCTGCGCCTTCTCAGGCTGCAAGGCCACTGTCTGCTCCTGTCAGAGGGCTTTCCTCAGCCTTGGGGAGGCAGAACAGTTGTAGGTGTCAGGTCCCAAAGCAAAGATCCCCAAAGACATACAACTGCTTACTGAGGGCTAATGGAAACTAAGGGAAGTGTCATGGCAAGGGAACACACACAGGTGGTGGCAGAAAGCACTAGCCAACCTGGCTAGCAAGGGAGATGATGATGACAGCACATTTCACAGCTATATTCTCTGCTCCCAAATATAGGCACCCTATTCCTTGTCTAAGCTGGAGGATCCAAAATCAGAGATTCCCTGGCGGAAATGAAGACCTCTCTCCTCCCCTGTATAATCCTTTTCTTCCTTTCTCTAAGAGAGCTAAAATACAGCATCAGAAAGTATTTCCATTCCTCCCCACACAGGATCAGTTCAGGAGGGGAGGTTCTGAGAGGCCATCTATTCATACAGGCTGGATCTTGGAGAAGGATTCAGCCCCATTGCCTGGGCTGTTTTGGTGGGTCTGCCTAGATCTGTTCCTTGCTCCACACCTGTGTGTGAACTGGATCCACTGGCTGGTACAACAATCAGAGCAATTGCTCAAGAAGCAAGAATCAGAGGGCTGAAGCTTGGCTGAGGAGCTGAGGATGGGCAAACTCAGTGCAAATCAGAGTCAATTCCAACCCCTTGTATGGAGGGATGGGATGAATGGAGCAGAGTTCAACCCTGTCAGAGCTCCAAGCTATACACTGATCTCTTTCAAGTGGGCCACTTGGTTCTTAAAAAGCCTTTTTGTATGAAAACTCACCATCTTAAGTACTCCAAAATTCACATGATATCTCCTGTTTCCTTGAAATGTCATGTGTCTCATGAGAACTAAGGGTTTGATTATTCATCCCAGTTTGGCAGTCACACAAGTTCACATCCTGCTGGGAAAGGGTCTATCATGCAGCCCCGCCCCATGTGCCACCCCCTCCACATGCAGGGAAGCAAAAGACCAGAGGTCTGATCAGGGTGTTCAAGGTGACCCACCTCACATTTCTGTGAAGTGCTGCACGGCCCCCACTGGCCACTTGGAGAAGGGATACCCCCACAAGGGCCATGCAGCTGCACCCCACCAGTGAGCCTATGGGGGAAATACCATCCCAGTTTAAAACTACTTCTGCTTAAATGTGGACACTTCCAGGCAGACTCATACACTGGCAACAGATCCTGTTGCATACTTAGGGATCTGGTGCCATTGGAGAGACCCTTGAGCATCCAAGACACCTGGGCAGGGCAGGGAAACATTCCCTAGGAGCTTGCCTCAGCCAAACCTTTCTTTTCTGGCAGAACGTCTTAGATGGCACTGGACACCTTAATATACACAGTGGGTCTCTTCACCTAGCACATACCAGAAAACAGTAAGCAACATTTTATAAATCCATGGTTAAAAGAGGGAGGAAGGGGAGAGAGGAAGGGAAGGGAGGGAGGGAAGAGAAGGCAGGTCTAGGCCCAAAGAGTTTGTTGGGAGTGGGAGTGAGAACAACTTTATACTGAAGAATGGAATAGGATGAGAGGTGGCGAAATAAAGCATCTACATCCACATACACACAAAAAGCTACTTTAACCACAGTGCAATAAACAACCATAAGGACCTTTCGGATTACAAATAATGGGAGAATGGGAGGGGAAGGCAGAAGGAGCACCTTGAAAACCAAATGGTGTTTTTAAAAAGTACAAAACATAGTAATAATAGTAAAAAGACACTTTATGCATTACAAAGCCTTAATTTCAGGCCTCCCTGTGAAGTATAGCCAATTTCACAGTCACCTAAAAAGAAATCAAACTAAAAAAAAAAAGGAAAGAGCATAAAATATGAAGAAATTAAAATATCTGCGTTGACCCTGCCAAAGTCAGTGCTGTCAGAGTGGAGCAGGCATCAGGCACACATGGCACCCTAAGCTTAAACACATGGTAAACTCACAGCTTTCTCTTCCCCACAGACATGTAGGTCAGCAGTGCAGGAACTCCGTCACTGCCCAACCAGGGTTACAGCCCTTGCTCCCCTCCTTACCTGCAGCTCCTCATCCATGTATGTGCCCCACTGTGCCCCTGCCCTCCTCCCTCTGGCCCTGTGCCTGCCTCCCCCCGGGGCAGATGCTCCCGTGGAGGTGGTTCACCAGCAGGAAGGTGCTGACAGGCACCTGGAGCGCAGCCTGGTCTCTGCTGCAGCCGTGCACCTGCGCCATCCCTGCAGCACACGAGCACCAATCCTCCCGGGGTAGGGGCATCCCCACTCCCAGGAGCTGGGGAAAGGCATTCTCCACATGAATGCACGAGAAGGGCCAGGGTGAGGGATGAGACAGGATGGGTGGGATCACTGGGTGAATCAGTGCTCTGACAGCCTGGGCTGGGAGGCACTTGCACCGCCTGGAGGGTTCGGCCAGGAGTGACTGCACTCAGCCCTCAGACAGCAATGTCTGCAGAAGGGGGCAAGTGGCCTTGAAATGCTAAATGAAGGATGATAATTGCAGCAAGATGCATCCGTTTGGTTAATCAGGAAGAAAACCTGTGCGTTGTATTGTATCAATTCCGTGGCATAGTCACGACTATGGTAGCAAGAGGAAATGGTAAAACCTGTGGCTGGCCCCAGAGCCATCATTCCTCAAAGACCCTCAGCCAGTCTGGGCTCCAGATCACCTCAGCTCGATGAATACATAAAAAAACCAACAGTATTTTTTACAGTGTTCCGAATATCTGTTCTAAGCAGCTCTTACTGAAATGGAACTAAAATCTCTGATGGAGCCTAACCCTGCTCTCACAACTGCTCTGCTGCAGCATCTGCTTCTCCCAAGACCAGCTTTTTTGCATACGTAGGAGTATTAAACCTGCTTTGGCAGAATTCCTGGAGTTGGACATGCTTACTCAAATTCTCCATGTAGCAGAAACACCTAAGTCAAGACACTTGGCTGTTTAAACATGACAGTCTTGAAACTCACAGTCAACATGTTTCATGTGGACTGAATACTTCTGCATTTTGGTTAAAACACTTCCATTTTCTCCTTCGTTTGGAACTTTTTAACCAGCAGTACAGCTCTAGTTTGTGCAAAAACCGATAGCTAACTTCAAGGGTATGTTGTATATTGGATATGGTCAGAGAGGAACATGAATCACAGCCCACAAGATCTTTTATTAAAGTTTTGTAAAAGTTATTCAAGCATAACCTCTCATAAGATAGAGCATAAGCCTCTATCACAAATCAGGACATTAAAGGAATACAGAGAAAATACAGGAGGCCTTTGACAAGAGATTATACCTCATTTGATCTGGAGTCCCCATCTCTCCCAGGCAAATAATGGGTCTCTGTGACACAGCCAGAGACAGATGTAGGATTAAAAATACACATATTTTGTTGTCAGAGCACTTATTGAGGTACTACTATAAAGGCACCAAGTATCACAGTTCCTATTTTGCAGCGTGGCAGGCAGCTGTGCAGGGTCCAACTTCTCTCATGGTCAGAGGGTTTGCAACTCAGGCAGTCTGCAGAACTTCTTCTCAGCACTTCCCCACTGAACACACTGAAGAAAGCTCCTGTCCCCAGGACAGGATCAATGGAAACCTGCTCTGGAGGAGCAGAGTGGATGCCAGAGGGCAAGGCAGCAGGTACCAAGCAGGGGATGCTGTGGAAACAGGGTAGCTCTGTCCTCCCTGTGCTGGTTGCCTTTTCTCCAAAGCCCCCAGCAGCCACCTGCCTTTATGTTCCTGGGAGTCATGATACCCTTCTCTCCATGCTCATTTTCATGCCAGGGCAAATCCCATCCTGTGCTCAAATTATTTAGGGTCACGGAGGTCGAGGGATCACGCACTGCAGGGCAGCATGAGTCACCATGAGTGAGCTGCCCTGAGCTGACCACAGGGGTAAATGCATCACAGAAAGGCAGCAGAGCATCTCCCTGGGCAAGTGAAAGAACAACAAAAAAAGTGGTTATTCAGGTGAGTGCTTTCAGAAATACCTGCCTAGTCCACAAGCCCTGAAAGTGGTGGGCCAAAATTGTTGAACAGTGAAAGCAGCATCCAGTACTACAGGAAAAGGCCTCATTAAGAGAGAGCGAGTCAGTCTTTTCTTGTGGGCAGCACCCGTGTAACTTCAGGCTAATGGGAAACCCCTCCGCAGGTTTTCATGCACCAGCCCCCGAAATCCAGCTCTGAGGCTCTCTGTAATGAGCATGCAGGATCCTACCAGGTCCTCACACGCAGCATCAAAGCAGTGCAGCTGCTTTCATTACAGCTGTTTATGAAAACTATCACAAAAGTTACATGCCACTGCCAGCTGAGCTTTTGCCAAAGGAAGCTCTGCTTAATTAGGTCAAGAATAATTTGGTTAGTGGCACAGACATAATTATATATATATAGTTTTCAGTGTCCACACAGAAGTTCTCACTAGCAGAACACAGGGAAAGGGGATAGAGGAGAAAGGAAAAGGTCACCAAACTCTTGAGAGAGGCAGCTGATTCAGTTAGCAACTACAACACTAGCCAACACTACAGCTACCCTGACACTTGGACCATTTACACTTTGCATTGTTTAAGCGGAAAAAAACCCCAACCTCCAATTTTTTACAAGAAGGCTTATTCTTGTCCAAGTAAGCAAGGCCATCCTTTCCATCAGAGCATTACACTGGGGAGAAGAAAGGAGATCAGAGCAGACAGCACCTCAGGCTAACTTCACACTCCACACCTTAGGGTGGGCCACAGGGGAGTCTCCTTTGGTCTCTCACTTCCTGGGAGTGAAAGCCAGGAGGCAGATGGAGTTGCTCAGAGATGTCTGACTCACTGCAAAGGCGGCCGGACAGAACAAGCAAAATCAGATATCACCGTGCAAGCAAACTGGGTGCGTTCAGGTGATCCTGCTGCAAGTCACAGCTGCATGTGAAAGGGTCAGAATCAATTATTTCTACATCAGTGCAAAAGGACATCCAAACCAAACCGAACAGGATTTGCCAAGGCATGCAAGGAGTCAGGAAGAGTTAAGTGTATTTGGTGCCACCAGCCTGAACAAAGAGAAATGGCCTCGTGAATAGGGGAGCCCTGTGTCTGGGGACCCAGAAGATGAGTAGCACAATGGCTGGATGCCAAATGTTGCAGGCTGGCAGACAAGCTCTTGGTAATCTGAGGCTGAAGGTCCAGTTTGCTTCCTCTTCAGACTCGTTCTTAATGCTTGTATTGCTTTAATGACCAGGCGGATTGCTCCTTTGTTACTGCATGGAGTTAGAAAGAGAAGGATGTGGTGTGGGCCATGGATAATAGAGGCACTGGCCTGAGGAACTTGAAAGGGGAAGAAGAAGAGAAGCCCCAGGCGAGCAGCAAATGAAATTTTGCAAACCTTCCTTGTCTACACAGTCTCCAAATAGGCCACCAGCCACACTGTCCTAACCTACTCCTGACAGGACAATCCTTCCTCTTCCATCTGCAGGTTTTAACTCACTGATCAAAGCTTCTTGTTGCCAGCTCACCGTTCTGAGGTACCATCCATGGGAAAAACCCCGATGTCAAAGGGACTGTCAGTGACAGTACTTCGCCCTTCCCAGACACCATCCCTTTTTTTGGGTGCATCTCCCACCTCACTCCAAGAAGTTTCTAGGGCAGACTGAATCTGAATGGATTCAACTAAATACATTTAACATCCTGTAACTGACCCACATGTCCAGAGGCACCCTCACTCCTCTCTGTCCCGTTCAGCAATCACCACACGAATTCAGGGTTTCACCTAAAGCCTTGCCTACACGTTATACCTGAGAAGTGAAACACAAGAGCTGAGGGTTTCCTGTTCCTACAAATCCCCTTTGGCCATCTGAGCTACCACACAGGGGGAAAACCAGACTTTCTTCTCTGTCACAAAAGCAACAACTGAGAAAATGGCAATCTCACCTCAGAAGCCAACCAGAAATAGCACATGTGAGCAGTGAGCTGTCAACCCCAGAAAGTGGGCAGCCTGGACACTTAGAACAATCCCAACATTTGCACATACTCTAACCTCCCACTGTGTGTTAGGGAATATATTTCTCTTCTCCATCCCAGGATGTCAGGCTGTAGCATACTAAAGTTTGTCAGCTGATGCAATCACTGAGGTGTGATGTGTGAGTCTGTCCAGCTTGATGCCACAGGTACAATCCAGTCCTTGTTGAGGAACTCAAAGCAGAATCTAACCCTTTTTCTAACCCCACCCCACCTAGTCACAGTCCATTAATAAACCATTGAAGGACACATGGCACCATGCTTCAGGAGTCATCAGTCATCTGCTCTGCAGGCTGCACTGCTGCTGATGGGCAGCTGTGAGTTGAGGACACAAGAGTGACAGTGGCACATCCTCGCACACTACTGTGGGTGGGTCTGACACCTCGAAAGCCAGGCAGGCAGCTCCTGCTGCTGTGTGATGCTCACATTCCTCAGGGTAGAGGACTATGGCTTCTGCTCCAGAACCCAGTGCAGAAGGGTGGCGGTTGCCCAAACGCAACAGTTGCCATCCCTGCTCCCTGCTCGCCTCTGGTGGTAGCGGAAGCAGCGGGCTGGATTCCTCCCGCAGCTGTGTTTCCCCTCTTGCCATGGCAGCACACAGCTCAAACCAGCTCCTTTTCCTCAAGGAGACTAAGTTCAATTGGGCTACACTGCTGGAAGCCCTTGATCCAATTCTGGGAAATCCCCACAGCTCCACTGTACTGGGCAGAGGCAACCAGCTCCTGTGATCCCCTGAGCTCCAGGCTGCCAAGAAACTCCTCTCCATGCAAGTCTCATCTGGCTTTTCAGCATGGAGTTCTTTTGACTGAAACCACAATACTTAACATGCTTCAATGATCAAGCGGAGGGCACGGGAGTGTCACTGAAAACACTTGGCTTCCAAATGCTGCATTGTTCTTCTCTCATCCCATTCACAGATCCCGACCAGAACATCCCGATCAAGCTCTACATGTTTTCTGGCCAATCTAACAAGAAGCACCACAGCCCTATTTGATCGAAGATGCACACAGGCCCACGCTGCCATGAAACCCATGTGCCACTCAACCCCAGCAGCGCCTCGCCACTGTTCCCAGGAGTGCTGTGGAAGTGTTCCCTCCCTCCTCCATGCTACCAGGGTCCACCAGATGCAGCCTTGGCCAAAGTGACCCCTGCTCCACCCAAATGTGCTGAGAAGGCTGAGAAATGCATGCCGTGCCCAGCATGCATTTCCTGATTCCCAGTGATGACCGTGCAGATGGATGTCACCACCCGCCCAACAAGTCTGGGTGATGTTTTCAGCCTCGTGCTCTGCAGGCCCCAGCACCAAGCACATCTGGCCCAAGCCCGGTCCCAAAAGTCTCACGCCAAACGTTCTGGTTGCACCAGGTTCAAGACATGGCAGGAAGAAGAACATGGTGGCCAGGGCTCATGTGAGGGAAAGGCAGGGTGGTAGGAGCTCCATGAGCAATTTAAGAGAGAGGGAAAGAAAGCAAGCTAATTAAAGACATGATAAAATCTCAACAGTTTTAGCCACATTGAATATCCAATTAGGTCTATAAAGCCTTTGGGCCACAGGTGTGGAAAGGGATCCTGGGTCTGGATAGATGGACCAACACCCACTGAGAGCCTCCAGAGCAACCAAGAAACACCAGTTAAGGCACTTTTTTGGTTACCCCTCTCCCGAGCAGCTCCAGGGCAGTAGAGTCCAATGGCTGTAGAGCCCAGCCTTACCCACATCCCTCATCCATCCAGCTGCCCCATGGCCATGCTGTGCCCATTGGCCATGTGGCCAGTGTGTGCTGCTACAGATTCCAGCAGCTGTAAAAATTCCTAAAAACTGCCTTTTTCTTTTAAATAACATTTGCACACACATTCAGCTGCATTGTTTATAGCAAATATATTTCAACATGTGCTGGCACAAGTGGAGAAAATAAAACAAGACAGATGAATGGACTGGAACAGGAACTTCAGCCCTGACCCTGTGGCAGGGTGATACAATTCATCCCGTGGTGTGTTTTTGCTGGATGGTTGTTGCCTCATTTTTGCCATCCTCTGTGGGACGTGCGAAGACCCAGCCACAGCAGCACTGAAGTCGCTTTTAACTCCAGAAAAAAAAAAAAGGGCGAGTTGCAGGAGGGCGCTTCTTTCAAAGAGGCATTTTTTTTGCCGCAAACCTCTCGCAGTATTTTACACTGCCAGAAATCCTGTTCCGAGAGGCAGAAAAACGTGTGCACGAAGGCACGGGCAGAGGCTATGGGGACCCGCGGGCAGGAGGGAAGACACCTCTCTTCCCTAAACATGTATTTTCAGGGGCAGAAGCCCCCGCTGGAGGTGACCAGGAGCTAGGAGGGTTGCCCCGAGTGCGGGGCCACCGGGGAGCGCTCCCGCCCCTCTCCGGAGCGGCGCCGGGGGCAGATGGCCGAGCGCCCCCGGGCTGTTCCCACAGTGAAACGGGAAGGGAGGGCTTTTAGCAGTATCATTATTATTATTATTATTATTATTATTATTATTATTATTTTGAAATATTATTTTTAGCGAGAGGGAAGGAAGCTCGGCGGGAGCAATGCCTCTGCCAGAGAGGAAATCTGGGAATGCAGTGGAAGGGAAGCGGCGGCTGCCGGAGGACCGGCCGGGGAGCGGGGGAGAGCGGCCCTGGAGGGGCACCGGCGCAGGTACCGCGGCGGCAGGAAGCGGGGGCGGGCGGCGGGGCAGGGCGTGCCGGCCGGGCCGGGCTGGGGCTGGGGAGCCGGGCTGAGCCGAGCCGAGGGGAGGGGAGCGGAGGCGGGGCCGGCCGGGGGGTGGCCGTAAGGTGAAGGTTGTTGCAGTGGGTTCATTAAAAGACAGAGTTCAACTCCTCGCCATCGCAGAGCGCTGCTGAGAGGCTGGTTCGGCTGCGTGCGAAGGGGAAAAAGGAGGGAAATAAATAAAGAAAGAAAATAATAATTAAAAAAAGAAACAAGAAAAGGGAGCAAACCCGCAGCTACTTAAAACAATTCTAAGAGGAGCGAGCAAGAGCGGCGTTGGAGACGGCGGGAAGCAGGGGCAGGCTGCGCGTTCCCGAGGCCCGGCGAGGAGGAAGGATGATAAACGTGGTGGCCGTGTGGCTGGTGGCCCTCTGCTTCCAGGCTGCTGTCCCGGTGAGCCGAGCGGAGCGGGGCGGGCGCGGCGCACGTGGGGCGGCGGGGCCCGGGTGCGGTGCGGGGCCGCGACCGGCGCGGCGGGGCAGGGTGGGCCAGGGTGGGCTG
>WAAE01023434.1:116187-207266 GCA_013400495.1 Nicator chloris | reverse complement strand
TCTCGCTCCCCGCACCCCCCGCCGGCCGCGGGACCCCTCGGTGCGCCCGGGAGGGCCGGGGGTGGGGGTTGGATGCTCCCGCCGTCCCTCCGGAGTGTCGCTCCCCGGAGGCGCTGAGCGGCGGGTCCGGGTGGGCACTGGCATGTGGCCCTTTGTGGTTCGGCTGTGGCCGAAGTCACGGGTGACTCCTGAAGCGGGGCCGCTCCTGCTGTGCCCCGGCACGGCCCCGGGGACCGAGGGTCGGCGGCTCCCCTCCGCCTTTGTGCCTGTTAGCCGCAGCCCAGAGCAGGGTACGCCCGGATTCTGCTTTCTGCCCACTGGAACAAAGGTCCCGGTGCTGCCCGGCTGGGCGCACGGCCGCCCCGGTGCCGGTGCTCGGAGCGCTCCCGGAGCGAGGAGTGACCCCGCGGCAGCGAGGCCTGTCCCGGCGGCCGTGTCCCGGCAGCCGCTCTCGGGGCAGCCCGGAGCCGTGGGGCGCGCTGGTCCCGCAGCAGCCGCCGCCAGGTGTCGTCCGCGGACAGGGAATGGCTCTGCTCCCGCCCCGCCTGCGAGCGCCTTTCCGCGGAAACCTGGCTCCGCAGCCCCGTGAAGTGCTGTGCTCGCTGCTTTTGGTCTGTGCTGGCAGCCTGGGCGCCGTCCAGCCCCGTGTGCCGCCCGAGGGTGCGGGGCAGGAGGCCTTGTGGCCGCCTCTCAAGGGGCACTAAGCCCCAGTCCCATCCCTTTCTTCTGAGATGAAGGACGTGCTTCTTTGCTTCCCGTGTGTCCCCCACCAGACCTGAGTGTGCACTGGTTGTGGAGTCTTCCCCTTTGGATGAGTTAGGAGGAAAAGGTGGAGCATGAGGTAGTTCGAGCAGGCAGGGCCATCAAAGTAAAACTGGCGGGGTTTTTTCTTTCTGAAGTGATTGATTTAAAACTTGCCTAGGGATGAACTGCATCCAGTCAAATAAGGAGTGGCAGAACAAAGTGCACCGTGGGGTCTGAGCTGCTCGAAATATCTCTGGTTTTGCTGTACCATTCTGTCTGTGAACTTTGCCTGTAGCTCTGGACATGAACCCTCCTAGCCCACATGGCAGTTGGGTCATTATGTGATGGCTAAAGATCATAAACATGTGAGTGCAGGCAGCACTTTTCCATGGGAGGAGGGCTCTGCTCTCAACTTCTGAGTAAGCTTCTGCTTAATGAAGTGGGAAAACTGCAGTTAATTTGCAGCCTCTGTACTGTATTTGGATAAAATTCCCCCGTGATAAATATTCCTCACTAAAAATCATAAGGATAAGAAGTAAATGCTTGTCTGGAGTTCTCCTGTGACTGAGACACTCAGGCCTGGGTGGAACTGCAGATCGAGAGGTTTTAAGGGTGAGCACACGGAGGAGCAGAAGTCCTTGGGGCTCTCCAGGGTGACTCAGCACTGAGGCTGTTTCCCTTCTGGTGATCACATGGCTTTTTTCCCATGTCAAAATGTCAGTGACAGAGACTGATCTGCCTTTCCCACCCATCTGGAATATTTATGATTTTGCACTGAGTGGCTGAAAACCTCTTGTGTTGGACACAGAAGCAGAGTGAGCTTCCACAGTACTTCAGATCTGCCAGACTGTGCTGTGGGCATTGCCATGGTTGTGCTGGAATCTTGGTGGTCTGATTGTTGGGATGGACGCCACTGCTGCTGGCACGTGGCTTGGCCCTTGGCTCTTGCAGTGTAACTTGACTCACCTATGTGTATTGTCATTGGAATAATAAACAGGGGCAAGAAAGTGGCCAAACAAAAGTTGTTTTTTTTCCTGAGTACTCTTACCTGCAGGAATGATTGGGGAGGTTCCTGGTCTCCTTCAAGGTGACACTTTATTGCTTAAAACACTCTTTATGAGAGTAATTGCCCTCTGTTGTTATGATGGGGCCATGGACTTCCTTGAAATAAGAAGGCTGATACATCTTACCATTTTAACAGTTTAACCTTGTTATTCTCTTAAATGGAAACTTTTACACAGTCTAGTGCTGCAGGAAGCCAACTGAGCCAAGATGCACATCCTGCTGCAGGAGGGTGGTGGGCAATCCAGCCCATAAGGTGAGAGAAGGAGGGTTCTGATTGTTTTGTCGGGTGTAGGTGCATGCTCGTGGTTGACACAAGCTTAGCAGAGCAGGCCAAACCTTTTTCCAAGGGTGGTGTCATTGCTATCTGAACGTAAACGAATTAGAAGAAATTAGGTAGTCCAGCTTGCTTGTTTAACATGCAGGCAGTGGATAAGGAGGAAACACTTTCTTCTATAGCATGCACAGGGCAATGTCACAATATTAATCTAGCACTGTAAACAGAGCTTCTTCATCTTGAACACTTTCACCTCCTGGTGAAATGGTGACTGCGGTATCTGGTCAGCTCTGAGTAGAGCAGCAGCAAATGGGCTGGAGTCTGTATGGTGTAAGGGGGCTCTGGTGCAGTTTTGTGATCTTTGTTCCAGGTTTCTCTCAGTTTCAAGTGGTGAGAAGAACTAACATCTTTAATGGCAGCACTCTGAAATTTCTGGAAACAAACAATCCTCTCTAACAACCTGAGACAAGTTACAGCAAGTGCAAGAAACCTGTAAGCCTTCTAAAATTAAGTTAGTGCACAAACCTGAAATGTAGGCTGCTGTTTTAGCAGCAAAATCGGCCCATTTTAAGTATGTGTTTTGCATTGCCTGTGCTCAGATGTCTCCAGGTGGCCTGTATACCAGCACTTTGTCCTAACCTTGTTTGAAGTAATTCCTGTGTCCAAGAACCACAGTAATAGCCCTGAGAGGGACATTCCACACTTGTTTCTGGCATCTGAGGAGCTGGGATTTTAGGCCCTCCTTACAGGGAGGAGGGAGCTTCTTGGGAGAGAGAAGATATAGGGCCTTTTCCTGAGTAGGTGCTGCCAGTTATAAAATTGCATTGCTTCAGCATTGCAGCGTTAGTGTTTTCGTCCTAATAGCTTTGAGATAATAAAGAGTAAAAGACGTCTAATACAGCACTCCATGACAGCTGAAGATTGATGGGCTTGCTGTGTTCAAATGGCACTAGTCCCTCAGGACAGCGTTCAGCTGATGCTGAGGCACCTAAATGTAGGTGTCTGTGTGTGCTGGGTGCTTAAGCCCTCATTAGAGCCAAGATGTAATCAGTGGAGCCAAAGAGAGCGATTATCTGACCAGCCCCTGCATGTCTGCTCCAAGGTGAATTGCTTTGTCAAGGCTTTGTTGGCTAGCTCTCAGGTTGCCTGTAAGAGGAGCACAAACACCTTTACTCTGGTGCCTTTGTCTGAGAGCGATTTAGCTCAAAGTGATGGACTTTTTGTCTGTGGAAATTTACGGTAACTCTCTCCATAAACAAACAGAGGGACAGGTGGTGTTCCTGCCAAGAGAATTAGCAAAGCAGTGGAGAACATCAGCTAGCTAGAGCAGCAGCTCTCTCCTGTTCTAGTGTAGTCTTGCTCTGCTAAAGGTTGTGGAAGAAATTAGGGATTATATCTGGGTCCTGTCTCAGCATTCTGAGGTAAGCAGAATATATATGAGCAGAAATATAAGTGGTTGTATTTGGGGGGATGGTTGTGAGCTGTTGAGTAGGCATCAGAGTGTTGTAATATTTAGAGACACATTAAATGTGGATTAGATGTGAGGAGCTTTTTTTACTCCCTAGACTTTGATATAGGCAGTGAACTTACAGTGGGGAAGTTGTTTTGACCAACAGTGCAAGGACTTCTGATGTTTCTTATAGGCTCACTTCTGAGCTAAGAAGATACTCCTAAATGCAGAAGGCATGTGGTGCCTCCTTTGGAGTGCTGAGTGTCAGCTTTGTTAACAGGTGTCTGAGTTAGGGCTGATAAGTGTACTTCACTTGAACTGCTGCTCTGCTGGCTACTGGTGTACCGCAGCAACGAGCCTTATCTGGCCTGGCTAGAAACCTGGGATGGTGCACTTTCTACTGTGGGAGATGCTAATGGAAAAGTTACTGCTCTGTGAAGCCTCACCTCAAGGTGAGATAACATTTGGACCTCCTACAAGCAACTCTTGCGGGGCAACATCTGCTAATGTGGTGGTTTCCCAAGCTCTCTGTTTCTCAAGCAGTGCTTGGCTGCAGTCGGTGTTCTGGGTCTTGTGGAACCGGCACGGGTCCAGTGGAGTCTGTTAGCTTGGGCTCCTTGCCATGCTTGACTGTAATGTTTGTATCTTGCTGCTGAGACCAGTCTCACCAGTGAGGCTTGCTTTGCTGGATGGGAACCAGTGTGTTAGTGGGATTTGGATGGAGCTGGCAATAGAACTTCCCGTTGAGTCACTGGAGCTGCAGTAACAACTGAGTCATGGAGGTGTTGTAAGTCATGGCTTTCCCTGCTGGGCTTCTAGTTAGAAAATCCTTGGGGTATCATCGACTGAAGAACTCTTGCTGCATCACCTCTGTGTCTTGCTGCTCTGCTCTCTGGCAGAACTATCTTCTGCATAACCCATGTTTTTGCAACACTGTTCTCTTTAATGTCCACTCATTTTGTGTCTTGCTGTTCAGGCTTTCCTAACTGAAAGTCTTGTGGATTGCTCTTGCAGAATGATTCCTGACTAAATCAAGGGTACTGATATACCATGGGAAACTGCCTGCCAACCAGCTTAAAATACTCCTGGGTATCCTGCCTTGCATGGGGGCTCTGTGTTGTCATACTCCACTGTGTAGCTTTTCTACACTGCCTGTGCAGTAATGTCAATGTCTTGATTGCCAGTCATAGAAGCAAAGGCTGACAGTCTTGATTTTTGTCTGTGGGCAGTCCCAGGCACACACTCCTGTCAGCCAGCCTTCTGCAAAGTACAGCCAGTTCACACAACAGCTCCTCAGAGTGCACTGGCCCCATCACCTGAGCACACACAAACCATAGCTGCAGATCTGGGGTTGCTCTTTGTCTGCCTCTGCCACGTGATGAGGAGCTTATTGCCTCTTTTAAATGTAAGGAAACTTGAACTCCATTCCACTTGGAAGGGGAGCGTGCTGAATACTTTCTGGGCAGCACTGCAGACCGTGATTGTCCTGTGCTGTACACGGGAAAGCTCTTGCTAATTAGTTTCTAATGCTGGTGGCTGTACACATGCTGGTCAGAGCCAGGCAGCAGCGCCGGTGCAGCCCCTTGCATACAGGGATCACTGGAGGAGCAGACTGTAGATTGAAGCCAGAGGTGGGCAGGGGTGAGTGGAGCCAGTCTGCTTTCTGGAGAGCGAGTGGTGATTAATGTAACGAGCTCCAGATGAGAGCTCTTGTGAAGCTCCATGTCATAGCAGTGGTGCTGCTGTGGCTGTGCTGGTAGGAAGCCTTTGTCTATCTATTCTCTGGGGATCAGAGCTGGCAGCTGCAGTGCTGTAGGAAGAGACTACATGGCTCTTTTCTGTCCCAGAACAGGATCCCATGCTGCCTTTTTCTATGCCTTGAGACTAGAAGAGTAGAGAAATACATATATAGGTATGTATGTATTTATAGAGAGAGACATCTATACCTGCCATGTGCTGCTTGTTATCCAGCTGACAGCAGAGTTTGGAGGCTGTGTGCCCTGGCCCCAGCATGGTGATCTGGGACATTTGATACCTATGCACAACCACAGGAGTTCAGAGCAGCCTGTTGATCTACCAAAACATCAGTCTCAGGTAAAAGCATCTACAGAGGAGAGAACCTGTTATCCCATTGACCAGCTAATAGGGATCTTCTTTAGGGACAGAGTCCAGGCTTTCTTCAGTCAAGAAGCTGATGGATAAAAGCCCAAACTAGAGGAACCACAAAGCTTTCTTGAATTCATATCTAACACGGATGCTAATATATGCGATATTCTTCACTCACTTGCTGTGCTCTGTTGCTTATGAAACTGTGATAGAGACTCTCACACCAGCAGATTTGATGGACAAATGAGATTTGTCCACCTCACTGGCTCTAGCAGCGTGTGGCACCCACATGCAGTGGAAAAGTGGTGGTGAGGCTTGCATCGAAACTTGCCTAACAGCCTGCAGCTAGACAGCTTTGACTTCTAAATCTCTTTCTGTCCTAACGGAGGAATCATCTAGATCCTGACTACTTTCCCATCAGTGAACAAAGCATGGAACAAAAGAGGCTGGCTCTGGCATGTCTGGGCAGTGGCAAGGAGAGCTGTGCTATCGTGCTCACATCGACTGACTCATGGCCTGCAGAAGAAAGCTGCTGGCTTAATCCTGCAGCAGCACCGGCTCCCTCTGAAGTGTGTTTAACCTGCAGAAAGTTCCCTAGTCTGCATCTGTAGTTGCACTGAGCTGTGAAACACTGGTGAGCTTCTTTCTACACAAGCTGGAAGATGTGATTATGAATAATTAGAAGTTATTACTCCAGTAGCTCAAAAGTGCTAAATTCTGTGTGACCTCCCCCCATCCAGCATGCAGCCGGAAAAGGTTGAAAAGATTGACCAAACATTCCTACACTGGTGCTTGTAAATGTGGTGGGTTGACTCTGGCAGGGCATGAGGTGCCCGCCAAAGTTGCTCTGTCACTCCCTTTTCAGCTGGGCAGGGAGAGAAAATATAACAAGAGACTTGTGGGTCAAGATAAGGACAGGGAAAGATCCCTCACCAGTGACCATCACAGGCAGAATGGACTCAGCTTGGGGAAATGAATTGAATTTACTACCAATCAACTCAGAGTGGCATAACGAGAAGTAAATCCAAATCTTAAAAATACCTTGTCCCCATTTTCCCTCCTTTTTTGTCTTAACTGTAATCCAAATTCTCCAGCTTTTCCCCCCAGGAGTTCAAGAGGATGGGGAATGGGGGCTGTGGTTGGTTCATCACATGTTGTCTCTGCTGCTCCTTCCTCCTCAGGGGGAGGACTCCTCACAGTCTTCCCCTGCTCCAGTGTGGGGTCCCTTGCACAAAAGATGGTCTCCACAAACATCTCCAATGGGAGTTCTTCCCATGGGCTGTAGATATAAATCAATTGCTCCAGGCTGGATCCCTTCCATGGGGTGCAGTCCTTCAGGAACAGGCTGTTCCAGCTTGGGTCCCCCACAGGGTCACAGGTCCTGTCAGCAAACTGGGTCTGCTGTGGGCTTCACTCTCCGTGGGGGCTACGGGTCCTGCCAGGAGCTTCTTCCAGCATGGGCTTCCCATGGGGTCACAGCCTCCTTTGGGTGTCCCCCTGCTCTGTTGTGGGATCCTCTGTGGGTGAATCTCTGCTCCACTGTGGATCTCCATGGGCTGTGGGGGCACAGCTGCATCAGGGGCTGTAGGAAAATCTCTGCTCTGGGGCCTGGAGCTCCTCCTGTGCCTCTTTCTGCACTGACCTTGGGGTCTGCAGGGTTGCTACTCTCATATATTCTCACTCCTCACTTCTCTGGCTGCAATTACTCCTGTGCAATAACTTCTTTCCCCTTCTTGACTGTGTTATCCCAGAGGCACTGCTTCTGTCAGGGATGGTCTCAGCCTTGGGCAGCAGTGGGTCTGTCCTGGCTGGCTGGCACTGGCTCTGTCCAACATAGGGGAAGTTCTGTCTTGTTAGAGAAGCCACCCCTGTAGTCCCGCTGCTACCAAAATCTTACCACGCAAACCCAGTCCAGTAAAGCACATTAAACACAAGGTGTCTTGTGACCAACTTAAATGCTAGAATCACAATTGTGTAGGAAATCTAATTTTCTGGCCTATTCTGTAATGCAGCCCCCTCACCAGACTGCCTGCTGAGAACCTTCCTGTGCTTATTTGGGGGCATACTGGTTGGCAAGGCTCAAAACTGTGCCATAAATCATTCTAATAATATGATAGTATTGGTTGTGTTCTAGTGCCCGGGGATGTTCTCTGATATTATTTAATGTATTGCTGTGATGTAGCCAGTGGGTCTCTGGCTGCAGGCCCAGAATATTATGAAGTTAAGCAAACTGCAGTATCCAGTAAAAGAAAGTGAAAGTTCACAATAGAGGATCACAACTCTTCTGTTGGAAACTGAACCTGTTTTGGATACTTCAGCGAGATGAGCAAGTACAGTTGTGTGAGAAGTCCTGTGTAATCCATCAGTTGAGGATTGGAAGGTGAGTACCACCCACCTGAGACAGCCTTCAGTGTTGTTGTGATGGTGCTGGTACATGCCAGTGGTTCAGCCTGTGCTTTTAGACTTACCCTGTAAAGTGATCCTTTAGCATTTTGTGCTCTGCTTTATTTAGAGGGATGTTGTGCTGGCCAGAGTTGGTAGTCAGTGAGTAGACCCTGACTCACTGAAGTTTATTCATATATATAAAATACTGTTCAAACATCACTAAGTTGAAGATGTCTTAGAAGTCTCATCTGTTGTTACGTCACATCTTGGCTATGCTGATGGTACCTCTTGACAGAAACTGATGTGAGCACAACTACTCCTAGCTGTGCTAGGAGTAACCTGATAGTAAGGCATTCACCTTGCCTTGCAAGTTACGCACTGTTTTATTGACTTGTCGTGGTGCCTGTCAGTCTATCAGCGGTGGCATTAGAGCTGTCTATTGTCTCTTCACAGTATAGATGTGTAAAACACAGGGATGTCCAAATCACAGCCTAAAATCTTACAGTTGCTCATATGAGGCAGGAGAGCATCCAGAGTGCACAAACATGGTAGCATCTCCCACTAAACTCAAACCTCCCCACCTGATTTGGTGGCTGCACTGAAAGAAGGCCATGGGGAAGACAGATGAACAAGCTGTATCCCAAAAATGAAAGCATGAGGTGAGACTTGCATAACAGCTGAGATCAAAAGGAAACTGATTTGTCTTGCCTTTGTAGCAGTCCCTTATTCAGGCCTCTGCTGAACAGATGTGGTATGAAACAGTGTAACTAGGTGACTAGGTTAGAGTGAATTGAATCCAGTAGGTGTTTGGTCAAGAAATGCCTAATGTCCATTAATTGAACGAGTGGAACAATAGGTGACTGGAGCACAATTGCAGCAGCAGGTTTTAAGACTGTTTCTGATGGGAGGATTTCATTTGATGCTCCATCACTGAAATGATCCTTCAACACCCTTGTGACTCAGCATGGAAGTACACCAGTCAGCTCTCATAATCTCACTGAGGTGTTGCATAATTTAACGGTGAATGGAGCAACTGCTGTCAGTAAGAAACTGCTGATAGGACTTTGTAGTATGTGCAGGATTAGCAATGCTTCTGTAAACCTGAGCACAGAGACCATGAGTGTCCTAGGAGGAAGCACTGTGAGCTTGCTCTGTGCCATTTCATGTGGGTAGGTCCCTGTCTGTGTGCTCCAGTGGTTGTGAGCACGTATGTTTCTCAAAGGGAATCCATGCAGTTTGAACTGTGTTCTACCTTAGAATAACTCAGTGAAATGTGGTCCAGCCTGTGCCCAAAGACCATCTGAGCTACTGCTGCTTATTCCAAGGAGACCAGTAGCACCCAAAACACTTGCCTGATGCTTTTCTTCAGGAGCTGCTAGGACTGTTGAGGAAGGAGGGGATAGTGGTGAAAGCACTTCTTTGGGAAGACTCTTGGGACAGGGGACCAGGTTATTCCTGATCTGAGATGTGCCTCCTGCATGTGGTGGAGGTGTTTCATTCCTTTAGTGAATGGCTTAGTCATGGTGGTGTAACTGCATCTGTTGCAGGGATGACTTCTGCATTATAAACAACCTTGGCTTAGTCAACACAGATCCTGTGGATAAAACAAATGTGATAGCATGCCTCGTAATGTAGGGAGAGACTTGATTTCATCAGATCTAAGCTGGCAATGGTGAGCCATAGAAACAAACATAAGAAGAACGCCAAGAATTGTAGAATATATTGAGTTGGAGTTCCACAAGGATCGTTGAGTCCACTGTGTGCTAGTGTAAGGCCTGTCAAGATCCAGGAACTGCCTTGCATTGGGTCAAACCCAAAATGTAAAGCTGCCTGCATGGTCTGAGTCCAGCTACTGGCTGTTGATTGAGACTCATGAGTTCATTCTTAACAGACTGATGCTGACTGCTGTGAGACCTTCTGGGCAAGAACAGAGTCCCTTAGAACTGGTTGGAGCTTAGCTGTGACCAAAGCAGAAGGGTGCTGTGGAATGCCAACTCTTGGCTCATTTTGCTGCTCAAGTTTTGCTTCTGTAGCTCCCTTGGAAAATAGTCAAGGTATTCTGTACCAGACTGACAAGTAACAGCACCAAGGGATCAAGTTTGGCGATGTCCCTGGTCCTGCTATCTGGTGTCCACATGTGAGAGAGAGATTGCATTCGTGCCTGTTCAAGCCAGGCAGCTCCTGGGTGCTTCCAGTCCCCTGATCCATCAGCTCTTCAGCAAGGGTTGTGGTTGAAAGGGCTGGTGGCAACTGGGAAATTGAGTGTGAGATTTATAGTGAAATGCAGCATTCCAAGGGAACACATGGCTGGGATGTGTGTATGGAAAATACAGATTGTTAGCAAAAAATAATTTCACAAGCATTGGAGACTTCATTGTGCATCTCTCTGAAGGAAATGTGGAGTTTTCACAAAAGCTATCAAGAGCGCCTTGTCTTGGGTTCTTGAGGCTTGAGCTGTTGTCATGATATGAAGGAGCTGATATAAGTTCTGTAAGTTCCACTGTGAGCAGATCTGCTGGGAAGATAAGGCAGAGTTTGATAGCAACAGGCCTTGCAGCTGGCAGGTGTTTCTGTCACTGAAGTGTAAGCAAATAAAGGTAACTTTTGTTGCCTTGTGTGTATCCGGTTGCTGTAGGATATATCCTCTTATAAAACATTGTCTGGGCAGTTCCACTGTGACTCTGTGTAACTAATTGGAACACCTGGTCAGCTTTTTTGTTGTTGTAAGGCCAAGTATTTGTAAGTTTAAGTAGTTTCACTTAAGTTTACCAATGGCTTTAGCTGAGACCTTTGGTACTCCAGGGTTGCAAGCTCATCTTTCTGCTGAGGTTTAAACAACATCCTAGCTGCTAGGACCCACAAGTCCTGCCCTAAGTACAAGCTCTTAGTTTGGTACACTAGGGATTTTTATCTGAAACCTGGAATGACTAATTTAGTATAGCACTGCAAGCAATTTGCTCAAATTAGAAACATGTATGTATCACTAATAGACTGAAAATGCTTCTGTGATCCTTCAAGAAATCTTGGAGCTTTGTCTCCTGGCTCCTTGGCATCTCTCATACTAGGTAATTGCTGGACTTCAGGGTGGAGAAGAGGGAAACTCTTGACATAAGAACCTGAGTCTTTTCCTATCCGTGTGTCTGGACACTGAAGGCTGTTGTATTTACTCTTGTCTGACAATTGTTCCTGGCTGCACGTTGGCTTCCCTTCTTCAGGTGAAACAGAATAGCTTCTTTACCCCTCAGAATGTTGTGTAGCATAGTGATGAGGTGGTTTTTGCCTTCTGGGACCACATCTGCTGAGGTCAGAGCACTTGTGCAGCTGTAGCACTGATGGTGGTAGTTTGCTGGTCACACAAAAGCTGGAATGGAGCTCATTTGAAATAGGTAGTAGTTCCACCAGCCAAACGGCAGAGCATTTGTCACCAAAAACAGGCTTCCCTAGGCCAGAGGCACATGTGTTCTGGTGCTGCTGAAAGGCACCAGCGATGCACAGGGGGCCACCACCCCAGTTTGAAGCCTTGAGATGCCACAGACCACATCTTGCTCTCCTATAGCCACAAGTCTGATTTCTGAGCTGAAGATGACAAGAGCAAGTTGTGCTCCTGAGGGACCACAGTCGCTGAGCTGCCTCTGCCGAGTCCTGACACTGATGTGCTGCAGGCTGGTGCCCTGTCCTGCAGTCACAGCCTGGGCAGGAGGAGCATGCAGGGCTGGGCCTCTCGGCATCCCGGCGGTGGCTGACAGCCCCACGCTGACCATTTGGAGCTCACGGGGCTGCTGGCAGAAGCCAGTCCCAGGTGGAACAAATGGGGGCACTCACTGCTTACAGCTCTTTGCTCAAACCCAGCCTTGGACTCTGCTCAGCAGCCTCAGGGCTGTGATGCCAGCTGGTCCGCTCCCCTGGGAGCTGGGTGGTGTCTGAGGTGTGTGGAGAGAGGAGACTGGCTTCTCCAGCCCACACATGCTGCTAAGGAGCAGTCAGACAATCTGAAGCCTTCTGTTGCACTTGTCAGAAACGCTAGTTCTGTAGCAAATTTCACTGCAATGACAGTCGTCAGTGCTGGTCGCTAAACAGGGTGAGTGGGTGTCAAGAGATGGAGCAAGGAAAAGAATTTGCCTCCACCACAGGTCAGCTGGTTGGGAATAATCGGCAAAGAATGCTGAAGACAAGCTCAGTGTGTTTGCATGTGCTGGAGGCAACACTGCAAAGTCCAGTCTCTTGTTTAAAGTGGCTGTTGATGCCTTGTGTGAGGTGAGGTGCTCCTTCTCACCTGAACTCCACAGCAGGGGCTGCGTGTGTGCAGGAGGAAGAGGCAGCAGGTATTCAGATACCATCACCTCTAATGTCCTCTGCTGGCAAGAGGGTCACATTTGTCTGTGCTGTAGTAACCAGTATGTGTGGGTAATGTGGTTTGGGCTGCTGGAGTCCTGTGCTGGATAGGTTTCCATTTCATAGAGATTTTCTACCTGCCAGCATGCTCCCCTCTTTAGCCTTACTTCATCAGGTTTCAGGGATTGGTGGCTCACCTCTAGCCTTGCTGAAACCAAGCAATTCTTGGTCTGTTCATTTCTAAACAAGCAGGTGAAGTGGCTGTTACTGTAAGAATGAATCTTCTCTGCTGGTTTTGCTATACTAGGAAGTAAGAAGTGCTGGTGACTTTCAGTCAGAGGGTTTTAAGACAAGCTACGTTTGCCTAGTCTTGACTTAGCTCACTGCTCATCTCTCAAGCCAGCTTAAGTAGATTGAAATTAATTTCCCAGGATGGATGGCCTCAGTGAGCTGCACCTACTTTGCACAACCCTTTGAGCTTATACATTGGCTGTGGCTTTCTTGTGCTAGCTCAAGAAACAAATGCCTGAACTATCGAGTATGTTAAAGAGCTGCAGGGAGGGATCTTTAAAGTAAAGTGGTTTATAGCATAAAATTGAACTGGCTGCTTCTCATGAGATCGGCTGCAGGGAAATGAGCTTTCTCATTAGGCCACATCTTCAAAGCATGGGCTGCCTTGAACGTGGGAGAAAAAAGGGACCCCACTTGTGGCCTTATTGTGACAGCCTGTCACTGATACAGAGTTAAGTTGTGTGCCTGTTGTGTGCCACGTCTGTGGATGTGTTGATCTGTGGTGAGATTCAGTCTTTGGCCTGGGCTGCACGGCTTGACTGGAAGGAGCAGGTTGGTGTGAGTGAAAGCAGTGTGTAGTAACTTATTTGTTTGATATATTGTCCAGGTGAAAAAGCAGGAGTACAGGCTGTAACTCGCTCCTCTGTATTGCTGAGGGACTGAGCAAGCTTCTGGTGGGGCTGGCTGAGAGGGAGTTGAGAGGCAGCTGAGCTCTCCTGCACCAGAACTGGCGCCGTGCTCTGTGTGCTCCTGGCAGAGGACTCCCCTGCACAGCTGCTCTGCTGTCCCTGCTGCCATGTGCATGGCCATGAGCTTCCCTGCTGAGGAATCCATAGCCCTCTGGGACTCTGGCTACTCTGGCTTTGCTCAGCCCTCTCTGACGAAGGATGTTCAATGTACTCTTTGTCCAGGAATAAAAGGCAATTGCACTGGGCCTCCTGTAAAGTTTGGGTGGCCCAGGATGAAAGTAGAACTGCTCCTGTTTTAACCAGACATCTGTCTTGCCTTTGCTACTGTGTATTCCTACTCCCAGGAAGACTGAGAGGGCTCAAAAGCACTGCTGTCAGACCTTGGAACAAAAATTATCCGTGGTGAGAAAACACTGCAGAAGAGAGCTCTCCCTACAGTCCCTGTCCTTGCTCATTTTTGTATGAGCCTGTGTGGCCCTCTGAGTCAGCCTCTGATCTGTGTGTTGCCTGCAGTCTGGTGATGTGCATTTCCATAATGCATGGCGGGCTGGGGAATGTGTCAGCATCCCAGAACGCAGGCTGTGAGGCTGTGTGAAGGCTTAAGCAGCCCTGGCTGCCACACTCTGCCCTGTGCCAACACAAACACTTGTGCATTCATGCACTGAGTAGGATTGGGAAACTGGTCCTGCTGGAAAATTCTTTGCATGATATTTTATCCTCTTTTTACTTTCTTTGGGGTTGTTTTTATTGTTGGGGTTTTTTTTTTTGTTGGGTTGGTTTGGTTTTTTTCTTTCTTTTTTTTTTGTTGTTGTTGTTTTGTTTGTTTTTGTTTTCTTTGTTTTGTTGTTTGTTTGGTTTTTTGTTTAGTTTAACAAGACCAGTTCCCTGATCTGGCTCACCATGAGAGTGCACAAACAGACATGCAGGGGATGGTCCAGGAGGCATGAAGTGAGATGCTCTTGTGGGAGGTGGGAGTTAAAAGGGCCCTGCTGTACAATGTGAAACTTAACCTGATGGCGACAGGCTGGTTTGTTTTTGCTCTTGGCGTGTTGATTACTGTGTTTCTGCCCTGCTTAATTAAGAGAGTTGCCCTGTCACTCTAAGGAGAAAATGTAAAGCAGATTGAGCAATAGTGTGGAGCCTCTAGAAGCATTGGGACACTGGCTGCTCTGCCTGTGGAGCAGCTGGATGCTCTTCCTTGGCCACTGCATCTTGTGCAAAGGATCAGGTATGCTCCTACAGCTTGAAGAACAAGAGGATCAAAGCCTCGTGAGCAGGGAGCAGTCTACAGTCTGTTTTGTTCTGCCCATAGTGGAATAGATCCTAAGAGCTCTCATCCTATTTTGAGCAGCTACTGGAAGGTGTTTCACTGCCTTTGAGAGCTGAGTGCCAAGAGGAGACTACGGTGTGATGATCAGGGAGTTCAAACACAACCAGGACTTCTCCCTCAAAGATAGTTCCTCTCTCAAGTCACCAGGCAAAAATGGAAGAGGAGGCCGGTAAAAATGCAATTAACCAAGATTTTCGGTATTTCTTTACACTAATAATGGTCTGATAGACAAGGAGCCAGATTAACTGGCTTGCTTACTCATTTCTGCTAAAATGTGCTTGCCTTGTTGAGCAAAAGAGAACCCTTTGCTTTCCACTTCCTTCTCTTTGCAAGGAGCACCCTCTGAGCCACTAACCAGCCTTGCTCCAGGTGACACAGATTGATGGATGGAAGGGTGGACGTGCTGAAGCTTCTTGATACACCTCAAAAGGTTGTTGAGGGTGCAGGGGAACACCACCATCTGAAACAGGGAGGGCACTAGGAAGTAAGAAGTGCTGGTGACTATAGAATCATAGAAGGGTTTAGGTTGGAAGGGACCATAAAGATCACCTAGTTTCAACACCCCTGTCATCAAGGCAGTCCTTGGTTGGAGCACCAGCCAGGGATAAAATACTGTTTAAATCTAGACTGTCCAGCCCCTGGGCTGTTTGTGGGGTGGTTTGTAGCTGTGTTTGCACTCTTTGGCTTGTGCTGTTAGTCTGCATCTTTGGTTCCTCTAGGAGGAGAAATACTTCATTCACCTACATGATCACCAAGGAGCACCAGGGTTTATTTTGAGCAGTGGAGTAGCAGGAAAAACAGCTGCAAGAGAATTTAGTTGAGGTGGTGCCACACTGCTGCTGAGTTCTGATGTAACAGGCTTGCATGCAAGCTTCATTCTGGATTTGCCATATAAAGCATCAGCTCTCTTTCTTCTATTCCAGAATTTATGGTTGACTGTTAAAAGAGGAGGTCTGCATGGCCAACTTAATTCCAGAGTCTGTATGTCTGTAAAAGAAAGGGGATAAGTGAGGATGGGTGGTGGTTTTTGATACGGTGTGGGTTTTTTTGTGGTATTTTGGTTTGGTTTTGGGGTTTTTGGGTTTGGTTTCTTTTGGTGGTCTTCTTTTTAATATTTTTCCCCCTTAACCATTTAAGCTGTCTCCCAACCATGAACATCTGGGATTGGAGTTAATTGTGCATGGACTATTAACTGCAGAATATCAAGGTTTAACAAAGCTAGAGTTTCCTTCAGCAGGTGGTTTTATCTTCCCCCCACACTAATACCAATATCACTTTGAGGTTAGAAGGTCTTCAGGCTGCTCTGCCGCAGACAGCATTTCTTCTCTTCAGTGTATAGGAAAAGACAAAGTCAAACCTTTCTGTCTGAGTTTATTTAAGAATTAGTTGTACAAATCCTTGTGAAAGTATTCTTCTAGATGCTCTGTTGTAGCCAAATTACAGGGCAAATGCTTGTCTTGCTCTTGTATATCCCTTAAACAAGAGCAAACTGCTGGTTTTCCTTCCCATGCAGTTGGAATACTCTCACAGGATGGTTAGGGAGGTGTTTGAGGTGGGGGAGCTCATTACAGTTCATTCTTTTTCAGATGAGTAAGAAGGATTTATTAGGAGAAATAAATGTGCAAATTTAACAGCTTTATTCAGATAATGGAGGATTTCAAGTGTTTTTGACACTGCAGATCACTAACTGGATTAATAAGAGTTGGATACAAATCATCCTTAATCTAGTTAAGGGCTTGTAGCAGCTTGTGGCCAAGCTGGTGGTTTTGCTTACTCAAAGTGCAATTTGAAAAAAGCTCTTTCCTTTTGCATGTATCAAACAAAATAAATGTGGTTCCCAGTTGGGGCAGGGTTAGATCAACTAATCAACTACAAATCTCCCCCTCATCAAGAGAGGGATTCAGATCTCTGCTGTAGCAGGAGGGAACTCTGTAGCAGCTGATGGGATAAGCCCAGAAAGACTCATGTTTTGAGACTCTGACCAAGATGAAGACTGACGAATAGTTAAAAAATGATACTTTAAAAAAGAAAAAAAAAGTCTGGAGTATGTCAGCCTTCTGGATCCAATAATATTGCTAATGAGTTGTGAAAGCCTGGCCCATTGTTGATTAAATTGAAGATGCCACTAAGCAGCTTTCTGGTTGTCCCAGCAGAACTGAATAACTATTGTTCTGCAACAATACAGTGCTCAGCAAGAGCAGAAGCTATCAGTCACCCCAGGGTTTCCCCTAAACAGACTGCTTTGATCCTTGTGGAAGAGGGTCTTCCACTGGTTAATGAGAACTGGTTAAAGCATATCAAAAACACAGTTAAAAATTTTACCCCTCGCATGCAACTGAATTCAGTGACAGCAAATCAAAAGGACTGGACAAGTATTTCCAACCAGTTGTCTGAATTGCTAAAAAAGCTTCAACAAAACCATACAAGCTTGTTAAATGGTAAAAACAGCAATATGTTGTAGGTGCTCGATAAGAATATAAAGATTTTTTGACTAGAGTACATGAGATACCGTCAGAGATCCTTCGAAGGATCCACTGTCTGAAAGGTAGAATAAGCTTGTTTTAAGCTGGAATTATTTTCAGCTCTTTTGTATGATAGCACAACCCAGTGTTCTGAGCCTCTAATCCTCTTGGCTAATCAAAACCTTTCCCATTGGTGTAAGTCAGCTTCAATAAAAGGTCATGGAAAAGCCTTGACCATGAGGTGTTTGTTGTTTGAACAGCATGGTCTGTCTTCTTGATGCAAACCCAAATTAGTTCAGTCCCTTCCAACGCTGTCCTGATTCAGTGTTTTCTAACCTTGCTGTGTCTGAAATCCTTCAGCAACAGATCATTATAGAAACATGGCCTTTCTGCAGTACTTGTATTTTGTGGGGAGGTTACTGTCTTTTATGCCCATTGAAGCTGTAATTTAAGGAGCAAGGAATGTAGTCTTTGTATAACCATACAGTTACATAAATTGGGCAAATGTTCCTTAATGCTCGTGTGCCATGAAATTGGATGATGTCATGAAATTACAGCACTTTGTGGGTATTCTGACTGCCATCCACATGTGCATAATCCTGTACTGTCCCTTGAGTATTTGGGCCAAAGAAGGTCCCTCTCAGATCCCAAGCCTCAAACTGCCTGGTCAAAGGGAGGTGCCACAATGCCCAGAGGAGCAGCTGGGGACAAAACCCTTTGGGACACGTAACTTCACTAAGTTCTCATATAAAACTGTGGAAAGCAGGCTGTGCTGATCCTGATTCATGTTTTCTATTATTCTCTTAAGTGCAGCAGGCAAACCTCAGGGGACTCAGGCTGGTCTGAGTGCTGTCATGTTTGGAGGGTGGGTGCTGAGCAGCTGCTGGACAGCTCTGCACTGGAACACCATTGGGTGTCCACTGGTTTGCACTGGGCTGCGCTGGGCTTCTCTCCTCTGAGGAGGACCTCACTGTCCCTGCTCAGATGCAGAAATCAAACGGGTGTGTAACACAGGCTGTGGAGAAGCAGAGCTTGCAGCAGCCTGGGAAGAGGCTCAGAGCTCAGGTGTGAGGGAGGTGTAAGGATAGGGTGGCTGGACACACTCTGTAAGAACAAAGGAAGTGTGGCACAACTGAGCAAGCCTCACCTATTCACCCCTCAAAGGGAAGGTGTGCAGGCTCAATAGTCAAGATCAAGAGTTGCCATTTTATTTCTTGACAGTCTGTGATCCTTCCAGGAGGATTGTCGAGGTTTGCAGACGATCCGTCTGTCCAGGTGTTGTTGGAAATCTGTATGAGCTACCTCGGAATATTCAGCTTTGGGGGGAAGGTAGCCTCAATCCTAGCTGAAGCTGTATGATGATACAATTATAAATGGTACTGACAGTCCCTTACTTCAAAAAAAGATGGAGAGTTTGCTCTCTAGCTGCTTCAAGGAAGTTCTCCTATTGGGAGGAGAATGCAACCCCCACCTTTAGTGACATGTTCCCCTTTTGCACTCAGCCAGGATGAGTGGAAGAACAAAGGGTTGTGTTTGCCACTGCTGGTGTGAGAAGTGAGGGAGGAAAATGGTCCCCAACCCCCCATCAACAAAAACAGTGCGATTTCTAAGGCCTCACTCATCTTCTGAACGTACTGGAAAGGGCACGCGAGGGAGCCGAGCTCGGGCAGCCTGGCAGTTCTTTATTCTTTATGCACCAACAGCTCTTACTCTTTAATATTTGAAGTGTAGTGAGATCAGCCTGTGTGAGTCACCACCCTTCGACACAAGAAGGAAAACACATGGGAAGTACTTATCTGACCTACTTTCTGTGGAAGGGTGCAAAAGCACAGTGCAAACAAGCAGGGACAAATCTAAAAATCAAAATTACCTCATGACTTCCAGTTAAGCAAGAGATCGAAGGGCAATTCACTCTAGAAATATGCTTGCAGAAGCTTAAGGAATAGTGCTTTGGGGGGTTATTTTCAGTCAGGAAGAAAAGAACTAAAAAAATTATGTCTGTGTGAGGGGTTTTTGTTCCTAGTTTCTTGTTCTTTAAAAAAAAACCCTTATAACTACAATAACTGCCTAGAAGGGGTAAGATCATGGGGCTGAATAGGCTGGTGGTAACTTGGTTACTTGTCTTCAGAGAGGTGGAATGTAATGGGCTAGTTAACCACCTTGGAAATTAGTTCTGTGGAAATGTGGGGAATGGATAAGGTATTATGGATGGAAGAGAACTGGATAAACCTGGTATCTTAAGAATGAGATAGGACCAATAAACACATCCATTGTAGGCAATAAAGTGACAACTACAGAGCTGGATTGTTTTGACAGTACATACTGGTGCTGGCTAACTTCTTCCTGGGATGAGGATGAGTGTTGTATTCATTTTTAAGTGACACTATGTTAATGCAAGCTAGAGAAATACAGTGGCCCTGGCTGCAAAGCTGGCAAGAATATATGTCCTTTTCTTATGTAGTAAAATGAGACTTTGCATTTCTTAGGATCATAGGGATCCCACAGCTTGGGTGTTTCAATGTGATCTCTAAACTTGTAGATGGCAGTGCTGGAAATGGGTGAAAAAGGTGACTTGAGGATGGGATAGAAGTCAAAATTTGTGAAAACAGGGAATGTATTTGGATGTCAAAAAGATGAAATTTGCAAGAAGTGACTTACAGGGCTTTGGTTTGAAATCTGAGAAGGGAAATGACTGGTTAGGTAATGGTACCCCTGCAGAAATCAGTCTGGGGCTGGTCATGAGCTGAGAGTCATGTTGTAGTGACAGGAGCAGTAAGTGTATACAGCACAGGCCAATGAGATGCATGAACTAATCATTCTGTAATTAGTAAATTAGTAAACACTAAAAAAGTGTTGTCATCTTTGAAGATCCTGAATAGATTTGGAGGTTATATGCTCTGACAAACAAGTGCCATAGAACAGGGGTTTGGCCTCTTGTTTCAGCAAGTGAATTTCAGTGCTGGTTAGTGCACTCCTTGGAGTGTACATGGAGAAAGCTCAGGACTTACTCTCCCACAGTGAAGGCTGGCTTCTATCTCTGGACTTACTGTGAGTGCCCACACTTAATAAGAAGGGACTTTGATTCTCCCTCCAGCTAGGTGCTGTAGTTTCAGATATGTGGACAGTATTTGAGTCAGAAAGGGAAAGAAGACAAACTATTTTGCTTCCCCTTCCCTTCTGCTCCTTAGAATTAATGCAGTGATTTGCAGATGGAGTGGTTGGTAGATAGAGAAGACATAAATGGTCAGCACCTGAAACAGACTGAGCATTGCCTGCTACCAGGATGCAGCACTGAATGGATTCCTTGCTTGCTTCTTTCCCAAAGCAACTGCAGCCTGGAAGCAGTGCAGAGAAGGGAGACAGCAAGGCTGACCTTTGCAACACCAAACATACTAACCAGAGCTACTCTTTCGGAGAGGGGAGCTGGAATGAGGGAAGATGAAAAAATGCAATCTGACCAAAAAAAGTTCGCGTGACCTCCAGGAACCCCTGGAGGACTCTGTGGAAGCAACCTGATCATTCAGTCTCATCACTGACACGTCTTTTTGCTCTTCTCTTTAAAGCAAACTACAAATCTGAACCTTCCCCCTGAAGACCTTGATTCATCTGGTGATGAAGACGACGCGTTCTCAGGTTCAGGTGCAGGTGAGTTATTAGCACTTGTGCTGGTGGTGCTTGATCCTTCTAGGATGTGACAAGTGAGATCTCAGCAAGCTCCCAAGTGAAGGGGGGTAGAGGGAGGAATACACACACACCCCCACCCCAGAATATGAGAGCTGGGATCAGAGAAAGGGCCTAATCTATTAATCTCGTATTCCTTGAGATAGTAACAATTAGTAGAAAATGAGCTGTAGGAGACTTGAAAGGGAGCAGAAGCAGAGGTAGACTCCGTGTGACTGCTAATGTGAGATGTTGTGTGAAGAATGTTATGATTCTTCACTCAGGGGGAAGAGAGATCATAACAAGGCCCTTTATGAGCAGGTAGGAGATAATGTAGGAGGCTGTGTAAACCCCAGCCTACCAATATGTGTCAAGTGCAAACTTTATCTGTCATCAGGTGTGCCATGTTCCCATGGGCCATAAAGGGGATTTAGGGTAGGGGGAAAAGTCTATAAAAATGATTGCTAAACTGCATGAGAGAGACCCTTGGTGTTCAATACTGAAGTTGAGGGGATGCTAGTGAGAAAAGAGCAAGCTATTGAAAGCTGAAGCATGCTATCCTGCTTCCTTCCAGCCACAACCTTGTATTTTTGATTAAACTCTGCAGAAATTAAGACCCTGAAATCAGTGCCACATGTGGTAGACTGAAGGTGTGACTGCTCTGAATCAAATAAAAGTGTTTCTGGAAAAAGACTCAGATAACCACCCTGAGGAATCAGTGTACTGAAAGCAGATTTCCCTTGTCAGCCTCACCACAGACAGGCACTTTTGCCGTGGGGAGAAGCAGATGACTAACCAAGTATTGCTGAATAGCACATTGGTCTGTCCCTTCCTTATTCCACGGAAAAGGATGAGGAATTACAAACTGAACTGCTGTTGTTATGAAAATTGACTACGAAGATTAAGCATCCTCCTTAGACCAGTGTCCTGAAGATACCATTAATAGGCCTCTAAACTGGCCAAGGATAATATTTGCTTGCCTGTTTGTTTGTTTTGCAGGTCCCCTGACTGACCAGTCTCGCACCTGGAGAATCCCAGGAGAATCAACTAATTCCTCAGTCCTGCCTGCACCAGTGGATTTCAGTGAACAGCCATTTCCTGGGACTGAGAGCAGAACTGAAAAGGAAGTAGTATCTCCTTCTGCAACCAGCAATCCAGTGACAGAGGAACCAGTTGTAGCTGTGAAGGCCGAAGTACCCATCCTGGGCTCATCTGATGGGAAACCAACAAGCCATGTAGTCACAACAACAGTGAGAAGCCCCACCGCTCACTTTCCTTCCGTGGTTCCTGTGACTCCTTCAGAGGCCTCTGCTGTGGTCCATGAGCTTGAACCTAAAATCCCCAGCTCTGATGTGCCAGACACCAAGGACGTGCCCGAGCCCCACTCTACTGTCCATGGTGAGGGGGACATCGCTGCCACCCCCGCGGCCACAGCTCCCAAGGATGTCGTTCCTACACGTGAGGAGGTTTCTGAGGATGGCTCTGGAGACCCGGTGAGGACTAACAGTTATCACACCCTTTCCAGGGAGATGATTTAGTAGCATGGATTAAGTTGGTTTGGTGGGAACGAGTGTTAATTTGTCAAAAGCAGTGATTGGTTAAATAGGTTATGTTGGTGGAGGGTTTTAGATGAGAAAAAAAAATGTGCTGGAAAGTCTCCAGAAACAGACATGATGAGAAACATGAATAACCTGCCTTATATGTCCCAACAGGGAGACTTCATCTTGACTAAAGACGAGGATTTGGTCCCCACCCAGATCTCAGAAGTACTGGCTGACTCTGAGAGGAATGCCAAAGCAGCAGGAGCCTCGGGAATTATGGACAGAAAAGAAGTTCTTGGAGGTACCAGATATTTTGGATTTCTAGTTGGTAAAAGCAGATTGCTGTAGGAGTCTCCAGGCAGCAGAAGCTGCAGTTGTGCAAATACATCTCTGAGCAAGGAAGCCAACCTTTTATGTTAGACCTCTGAAATGAGGGTGATGACTCTGTGTTGTCAGAACCCTAACAGGAGGAAATATTCATCTGCTCACAGCAGATGAATGGCTGCTTTAGCTGCAGCTTTGTTTAAACCTCTTCCTTCGTTCCTCTGAAAAACGACAGTAAAATTTCTCTGTTGCTGCCTCAGTCAAATTACCAGGGTTGAACACCATGGCCTTGTGTGCTTTGCAGCATGGCCCAGTGGGAGATCCATGTCTCTAGGACTGGCTGCAGGTGCTTGGTAATGGTGCTTGGTTTGGGAGGGGACAGAAGGACAAATTAATTTAAGTCATTAAGCCAGGGACGGGTAAGGAACAATCTGGAACTTAAAATCATAGTAGCACTATCTGGTATGGCATCTAGAGTAATCTGTGTCTTTTTCTCCCCTTCCAGGTGTTATTGCTGGAGGACTTGTAGGCTTGGTGTTTGCAGTGTTTCTAGTTGCATTTATGCTGTACAGAATGAAGAAAAAAGATGAAGGCAGCTATTCACTGGATGAACCAAAACAGTCTAACGGAGGATACCAAAAACCACACAAACAAGAGGAATTCTATGCATAAACACTGATCTTCAGGACACTTCTTATTCCATCTTTCTTGGACTCTTCTCTCCCTGCACGTGGACCTCCTAGTGTGCTTTGCATTAAACTTAAGCCATATGATCATTGGGTTATTTGCCCTTACCACTTTGCCATTGGAAATTTTATAACTACAAAGTAGATCTGGATTCATTGAACATTCCCTGCTTTCTTGCACAACTTTTTTTTTTTTTTTAAACAGAATTGGAACTGCAAGTTCCTAAACTCACTTTGGTTTATCTAAAGACTGCTGGGACAGGCGGTGGGGAGAAGATAAGGGAGCACTGTATGTATAAAACTCTTGATATTTAGGGAAAGGGCTAGCAAGAATAACCAATTTTCAGTGCTCAAATTTTGTATAGCAGGGATCCTTCCTAATTTAACTCATAGATGTGTTTTGAGTGTAACAAGTGGCTGTGCTGGGCAGACATTTGGTACACTGCTGTCCTCTAGCTCTTTCTGACAGCTGTATTTGGAGCACTTAATGCCTATGAAACATCAAGCTGAACCTGATCTCTGCTGAAGGGAGGTGTGAGGGGCAGGGTAAACAAATGACTGTCACGTCGTTTAAAATAACTTATATTTTGTAAGCATTATCCCACAGTCAGAACCTGCTCCTAAGCAGTTGGTGAATACACAAGCAAAAAACAAACCCCAAGAACCCCAAAGCAAAGCGAAGAGTTAATTTTACCAGTAGTGTTGGGCTGTCCCACTACCCTCTCTCTCTCTTTCTCTCTCGGCTTAGGTAAGAAGTAGATTTTTCCGGGCAGTCTCATCTCAGACATTCCCTTTCCGAGGTGCTGAGTGCAGGTTGGCTGTCCTGCTGTAGATGATCTGACCCCGTGCAGTGCCGGGTGGCCGGGCCGTGCTGTAGCACCTCCGGTCGCCGTGGTTGTCTGGGAACGCGGTCTGCCCTCTGTGCCCCAGGGCGCCGTGGCACACAGGGGTGGCAGGTGGGAAGCAGCACGTCATGACTGCAGCTAAGGAGTAGAGAAGCATCTGAAATGAGCCTGGGGAAGGCTGAGTGTAGGTGGCCTTAAACAGATACAACGGTTGGTGTGCTTGACTCTCGCCACTCCAGAGCGGCTCCTCGGAAGCTGTTCCTGCACTTTGGAGAGGAGCCGCTCCAGGGATGTCAGTCTAGTAAGGGCAGAAAAGCAGCTCCTGAGCAAAGTCGGGATGCCTGAAGCTGTGTGTGGTCAGTGTGCTGTCAGATGTCAGGCACTGGGGCCTCACTGCGGGTCTGGAGTTCTCCAGACGATCTCAAACCGAGCGAACACAAGTGTGGTGTTCTGTACAAGCCTTACTTCTGCTCTGCCTTTGGGTCGCTTCTTGCCACTTCAGTTCCTCGTCACTCAGTGCAGAAGGTATGGGGTGGGTGGAGGAGTGTTTACAACTGATGTAAATATTTGTACTGTTGAGCCAGAGGGAATGATCAGAGTATATTGGACAATATCGCAACAGTTGGTACAAATGTTGCATGTTAACAGACAAACTTAAAAACCTGTGTAATTTAAATGAAGTATAAAACACTCCTGAGCTGCCATGCAGCTAAAATTGGTGCCTTCTCTGCAAACACAAGAAAAAACCCCAAAATGTCTTGATTCCAAACACTTCTTTATGCACATGGAGAACTTGTGCATATGTGTAGCTGGCTGTTTTTTTAAGTAAAGCTGCAACAACGATTATGTTTTTTTGTTAGGGTTGTTTTATTTTCAGTTTTTTTGGTGGTTTTTTTTTTTTTTTACTGAATGAATTTTTATAGGTTAATGCAATGACCAGATGGTGTTAATTTCAGCTGTAATTCTTTGCTTTGTATAGGAATGTAGAAATGTTTGATAGGTCTATCTATGAAAAGGTTCTTGTAAAGCACAGGAAGATAAAGTAGGAAAATTCAGTTGTACCTCACAACCTGGTTAGGGGGAAAGGAAAAAACTGTATATTTTGGTAGTCTTAACTGACAGTTTGTGAAACAAACATGACATTCTGTGTTATTTAAGTGGTACAAATGAAATATGAGTTCTGACAGAAGATGCAACATTGGGTTATCTGTATGCCATGTAAAGGTATACTGCAATAAATGGCATTTTGGCAAGAATGAGTCTGACACAATCTGTCTGTGAACACTGATGTGTGTAATACTTCAAAAAGTAGATGTTTTTAAGACCGCCTAAGTCTTTAAGGAATTGGGGTTACAGAACTGTGCATTTTGGGGCTAAAGACACAGAGATTCAGGCCAGCATTTGAAGTAAGAGTGTGGCCTGCCTTCCCTCTCACCCTGCCTTGGGTGTCCTGGTTGCAGTGAGCTGCTCTTGCTGGAGGCAGTGGTGTGGGATACAAATGGGCTGCCGTGGACACTTGAAGGAAATGGCTTTGTTAGAGCCCTGCAGCATTTCATGCTGGTTTTGGGACCTCTCCTTGTGCAGAGTGTCACCATCCCCAAAATGGTGATAAAAGTTGCAAATCTTCCTCAGGGCTTCCTCTTGCTCCATGTCATCTGCCCTCCGGAGTTTGAGAGCAGAGAGGACTGTAGGAGGGCAGCCCCAAGCCTGCATTAAAACCTGTTTTCCAAGAAGAATTGGTGATTGTACCCCCGAGGAAGGGGAACAGAGCAGGCCTGTCCTCAGTGGTTCTGCTGTGCAATGTCAATTTCTCTGGGGTGCTACAGCTCCTGTGGGAGGAGATGGACCAGCACAGAAGGAGAGGAAAATGTCCTTCACAAAACAGGGAAGTCAGGAGCTGCTGTCTGTCTGGGTGGGTCTTACTGCAGCTTTGCAAGTATTTTCTTTTGTAAGGTTTTGGACTGCAAGAAACTTTTTTTTTTTTTCTGTAAACTGGCCACTGTATTTTAAGTTTGCTTACACTGGAACCATGGGGACCTATGTTTACAAAAAACCACCAACATTTGGAGGAATCTCGGTAATCAGAAAGTTTTGAGAGCAGACAAAAGGATTGAAGGATTCAGAAGACTTGTTTCCGTAGCTAAATACAGCTGAAAAGTGCTTTATAACTTCATGCCAACTTTGCCAGTCCCTTAAACCAGGTAAGGGCTTGTGTAAGATCAGAGTTGGCTGGTTTGCATTGCAGGGCCTTACCAGCTGTGAATTCGCTTCCTTCGGGGCTACCAAGACTTTTGCTTCCCGTTTTGCAGTCAGTGATAATGTGTGAAGTTAAGGTGGCAGGGAGGGAATAAAATGAAGTGCTAAGGGAAGTGGGAAATTCCTGTGTGAAAATCCTTGCAAGTGCAACGCTTGTCTTATCCTCGGGGTGCACTTGAGAGAAATTTTGCTCTACCAAGAGAGAATTATTTACAGGAGGGCTGGTCTGCCTCTGTACTTTGGCACAGGTCGGCCTGGGTTTTCCTGAGTAACATTTCTGTTCACTGTGCTTCCTGACTTTCTTCTTCATCCATGCTGGAGCAATTATCACATTTGCTCTTGTTCACAAGTGAGATGCAAAGAATGTGGCTGGCAGAAAAATTTGACCCCTTCTTTGTTCTGGAAAAATGAGCTGGAGGGTGTAAATGCACTGAATGTCAAAGAAGGCAAACTATGAGAAGGAAGACTTTTCACAATTCTCACTTTGTCAGGTTGTATTAGAGCCTATAAAGGAAGCTAAAGCAAATCTAAAAGGCTGTATAATCTTGTAATTGAAATAGAGAACAGGAGAAAAAAGAGGGCTGCTCTACAGGGGTGCTGAGAAGAAAAACTATGTCAGGCATTTCATAAATGCCTTATCTGAGTCTTCATCAGGACTAGTGTGTATATTGATGAAAATGAGTAGTGGAATTATGGTGCAGGGAGAAATTTGCTCCATTTGAGACAGCTGCAAAACAAAACAAAAAAAAAACAAAATAAGCTTTTAAATACACAAGAGGTGAGGTAGAGGCTCAAAACCAAATAGATACTTAGCATTCTGGGGTAGTGTTTAGGTCATAAAACTGCAAGCCTGATGGACAGAATTTCTAATAAGTTTGTCAAGTTAGAGGAGAGCAATTTTACTGCAGAAAATGAAATGCAGTGTCTTCACTAAGGAAAGAGGAAAGGAAAAGGTGCAGCCTCAGCAGTATGCAGGGTCTTACAAAAGGATCTGATGGATAGAGAAATTAAAAGGTAGGATGATGATAATACAGCACAAAATAGATTCACCAAAATTAGATTGTGCCTGACTAATCAGATATCTTGCTTTTTGATAGCAGCGTTTTTTCAGTCAAAGGCAATCTTTCCTAATTGAACTTCACCAAAGCAAGTTATCAGTGCCACACAGAAAATGAATAGTCAAAAGGAGGAAGCTAGGGATTAGTGGAAGAATTGCAGAGTGGTGAGGAGTGAGCTCAGGAGCAGCAGGCTCTGCAAGGCAGAGAGTCAGTAGGGAGAAAAGACCTCATTTTGGGGACATCTTTCTAAATACTGTCTGACATAGAAGGAAATACACAGAATTACATTTGCTGTTGGGAATTTGGGCACCCTAGACAGTTTAGAGTATGAAGGATATGTTAATTTTCTGACAAGTAACATTTAGGGTCAACTTCAGTATGACAAGGTCAGGCATGAAGGGGATAACAAAAGGAATTTCTGCTCTAACCTGAGAATAAAAGGGGAAGAAAAGGTTAGGTGAATTAGTCAATTTTAGAATAATTATGTGTGATGTAGCTGTAAGAAAGGAAAAAGTAAGTTAATACAGGATGTAGTAGCCAGCAAATATTTCCAGCAAGTAGAGGGAATTGTTGGCATCATGGGTATCATTATACAAAGAACTAGTGAGCCGTGTGCTTACCATCACCTACAGGCTCTAGGGTTAACTCATGTGGTGAAGGAACAGAGGAAAGGCATTAAAATTATGTGGGAGAACAGAGTCTTTTCCCACAGTAGACTAATGGTGTTTGGTTTGTCCAGCTCAGGAAAACACAGCCTGACAGGTCATACAGTCGCTGTCTGCATGTTTGTCATGGTACAGGACAGTACCAAGGATGGGGATGAGCAGTTGAGGCAAAAGAATAATATGGGAACAAGAGAAAAAGAAAAAAGAAATTGGCAAGCATAAGCATTAAAAAAACTAAAAACTTTGAGAATCATTCCATTAATGGTGAGGGGGAAAGGTCCAAATGTACTGAATACAAAGCTGGATGCTCAGGAAGATTACAGTATAAAATGTGCCTGAGACAGTGGGATGTCATTCAGCCAACAGTCTGGGCAAAGAACACCGGGACTAGTTAAAAACCCTTCCTCTTTCTTACCTAGTTGTTATTTTTGTTTGTTTGTGTGGTTGGTTGGTCTGGTTTGTTTTTTTCATTTACTCTAGTTTATTACTCTCCTCCTTTAGCATGGAAAAGCAGATGAGTGGCCTTCTGGAACATTCTTTGAGATGATAACAAAAGGTGATTTGGACCAACGTACTCTGCTTTGTGCACACACATGTATACATGTACATGTGATTATGTGCATGCATCTGCGTGGACACACAACTATGTGCTAATGAGAAATTAAACTAGGAACAACGGAAGGGCAATCACTAAACTTAAAAAAAAAAAGTCAGAAAATATTGTGCTTTTAAAAGTAGAAAATCCTACTTTGAAATGGCATAAAGCAAGGGATAAATAGGTGTGATTTAAAAATAAAGATTAGAATGTGGATAGATCCTGGACCCCAGCACACAGCTGTTCCAGTTTAACCCAAGCCACGTGACACTGTTGTATAAAAATGTCCTCAGCATGAACCCCTACTTGTCTGAGCCAACCATCAAAGCATTCCTGGCCCCTGAGAACCTGTGTGGGAGAGAGTGGTATGCTTAACATGTGCCACAAGGCCAGGGGTCCCCAAACTGTGGTACCCCTCTGATATGCAATGTATTTGAAAATAGTGTACAGAGAAAAACAACCACAAACCCCCAAACCTCAAAAAATCCATCACCAAAACCTATCTCACCTGCCTTACCTCTGGAAGGCGTAGGAAGGAGCTAGCTGGATTCCTCCTCTACACAGAGCTGAGGCTGGTGCAGGTGATTGAGGTGAGGGCAGGGACATTGAGGAAAGGAGTGAGGCAGCCTGGAAGAAATATATATAATTGCTTATCTGTCCATATCTGGAGAAGATCTGAAAAGCTGACTTTGCTGCCAATCAAAAATCATCTCAGTCATGGTTAGAGGCCTTCAAAGCCCACCTCTGAATGGACACCAGGGCCTGGCCAGCCTACAGAGAGTAGGACTGTATGTGCAGCTACATGCAGCACACAGCCCTGATGTAATTTCTCATTCAGTACATCCAGGCCTGAAGTTGCCTTTATGAATAACTTGAAGAAACAGTTGATTGTTCAGTCTTCGTAATACAGAGCAATGGTTCAAGAATTTCTAGGAGTTTTATTGTTCTCAGGGTGGCACAGAGAAAAATATGGCTGTTTCAGACCAATGTTACCTGCCTCTTATTCAGACTGAAAATAGCTTTGTTATTATAATCGCTATTAGTATACAAGGAGGAGGAATTAGGAGGAAAAGAGAGTTTGCAAATGCTCTTGAAAGTGCTGGTTAAGTCTGCTCTTCCTGCTCAAATAGTGCTGTTAATGTTTGATAGCAGCTGCCCTGAGAACACAAGCCTTTGAACTGTTTATTGTTCTCAGAGCTGGTTTGTCTTTTTTTGTTCTACATATATATATATATACACACACTGGGACCTGGCTGCAAGTTTCTCAGGCATGACATAAACGATTAGAGCCCTGCTCAGAAGTGTTGTCAGTTTTAAGTATTCCTTTCAGATGTTACCATCTCTACTTCCAACCCAAACCCGCCGTGCGCTCGCACCACTCTAAGGAGTGGTTGTGTGGTTACTGCACAGTGAGGATTAGTCACACATTAACCACAGCTGTAAAAACACATCTATGGGAAAATCACAGCCAAACACTGAGGCCTTTGAGGCTCTGCTCGTTTCCAAAGAGGTGGGTTTCTGTTCCATTTTGCTCCAGCATTGTGCAACAGACTGTTCACTGGCATGTTCACTTGGCTGTTGAGGTGCATTGCAGCTTTTCCTCCGGCGCTCCCCTACCTTCTCCACTTCCATGGACCAGGTGGACAGAGGTCTTACAGGTGGAGCCAAGTCAGCCACTGTCTCTAAACCAGCAGGTCCTGGCAGGGGAAGGGGTACTCACACTATTCCAGTGTTAAGCCACATGATTCCAGTGCTACCTGAGGCAAACCAGGTGATGTCAAAAGATGACTTAGGGCTTTGGTCTGGGAGGAACAAGGAGACTCTTGCTCATTGCCAAGATGACAACTAAACACTGTGGAAAGTTCTCTTGCCTTTTGCTCAACAGGAAATCCCCATTCATCACTGTTGTCCTTCTCTCAATATATCCCATTCTGCATTGTTTTCAGCAAAGTATAGATCCTGCACTCAGTTTCCAAGTCCTCCTGTTCACATCTTCTCAGAGGCAGTAAAGCTGGAAAGCTTAGAGAACAGGGAGATCGAGGACAGCAGCATACCCCCTAGGAACATGTGACATGTTAGAGCCACTCTGCATCGAGCTTTGGCCTCTGAATACTGCTGGTGTCACAGTACACAAGTCAAGGTTTCCAGGAGAGCATCCCAGATCATCATCCACCAACCATGGATTCTGTTATTCCCCCACTGCTCTTGGATTCCATGGAAGGAATGACAAACCTTCTTAATGGGAATATTTTTTAGGGGAACAAAAAAGGCAGTGCAAATGAGAAATACACAATTAGAAATGCTTTCTCCAAAGCTGCTTTGGGCAAACAAAGAAAAGCAGCACTCATGGAGAACATGTAATTACCATGTCCTCTGCCCCACCCTTGCCTTCTCAAAAGAAAATTTCTGTATTTACTGATTTGCTTCAGGCCTGTGTCACATGTCCCATTGCAAGTCAGCAATCAACAAAGTCCCTTTCACATAAATAAATGAGGTTCCTTTAGATTCCTGTTGAGTACATCAAGGAGAACTGGGCACTGGGAACACGGCAGTCCAGCTTCCTGGTGTTTCTGAAGGCGATGTCCCTGTGTTTGGGAACTGAAGCTGGGAATCCTCAGCCAGTTTCTGTGGTTCCATTAGGATTTCTGAAGCCATGTCCTTGCCCTGGCTCCTGCCTGGAAAGGGAATTTACGCTGGGGTAGGAACTTATATAATCCCATAATGTGAGAAGTTACATTGTTCTGAGAAAGTGCATGTTTTCTATGCAGTGAGCTCATTTCCCTCCTTACCAAGCACCACTGCCCCTAATGCCTGCTCCAGCTTGTTTTCCTGTTACTCCAGTAGCACATTTCAGACCATGCCTCCTCTTCCCTACCTGCAGTAACAGAAGATTACCTGAGGCTCCTCACGTTTTCTCTGAATGAGGCAGCACAAACTCCAACTTTGCCTTGAGCATGGAGGCATTAATATTGATCTAGGACAAAAAAAAAAGATCTGAAATCATTCCATGCAGAGGGTTCCTCCACTGATCCCCAGTTTCATAAATGGGAAAACAAATCCTGCAGAACACAATCCTCTGGCCACCTAGGGCACTTTGCATGTTATTTCAGCACTGCCTCTTGAGAAGTTTGCTTGTCTTCCCATCAGTCCTCGAGCTCCTTTCCTTTCATTCATCCATGTTAAACGAGGTATGAGCAATGACAAACACCATGGTACAATCTTCACAGGGCACTGCTGGCATTTCCCCTCCAGAGGCAGCTACACAGCCTTCTGTGCTGTGGTTCTTCTTCAGGTACACAAGGACTCAAGGGAGGCTGAAAAGTATGCTGAAGTTTCAGGAATAAGTGCTTAAACTTTTTCCTATCCCCTGCCTTCCCTCACCCACTTTAATACTAATGACAATATTGGACCCAAATACTCTCTTTTTTATTACAGAGAACAAATATATGTTTTCAGAAGTTCTTGTACTACACAGTAAAGAAAGGCATCTGAAGGCTTGATCTAGGACTCTGGAGATGGTGGCTGAGCTGAGGGTCTCTAAACCACACACACCTCTTGTCCCTGCAAGAGGAAGAGCACGGTCACATTCCGAGGGCTGGGCTGCTCTTTGCACTCCCAACTAGCAGCATGGGGACAGACTACCCCAAAATCTACGAGAAAGGGTTCTCCAGGTATGTAAACAACCAGAGGAAACAGAAAGAAAATATTGACCTGCTGTCCAGCAGGAGAGCTGAATTACTCACCAATAATACTGGAAAGGCAGAGGTTCTCAACACTTTCTACATTCCTGTCTTTACCAGCACTGCTGGACCCTCAGGCCTTCGGAACAGAGGTCCAGGCTGAGGCAAACACAGACCCACAGTTGGTGAAGGAAGAGATGATCTGTGAACTATTACAGGAGCTTGGCCCCTGCACATGGATGGGCTCTGACAACATCCCCCCGAGGGTGTCAGGAGAAGTGGCTGATGTCATGGTCGAGGTCACTGTCTGTAATTTTTAAGAAGTCATGAAGATTTGAAGGACATCTCAGAAGAAGTTTAAGGTCACCCCCATCTTCAAGAAAGGCTTAAACAAGGACTCAGGAAATCATAGGTCTATCAGTCTTACTTCAGTCCCTGGGAAGTTATGGAGTGAATCCTCCTGGGGGCTACCACAAGTCAGATGAAACATTATTGGGAAAAGCCAGCACAGACTCACCACAGGCAGATTATGCTTGACAAACCTGATTGCCTTTTACAATAAAGTAACCTGCTTTGTTGGTGTAAGGTGAGCAGTGGACATTGTATCAAAAGCCTCCGAGAAATCTAGGTAAAACAGTTTCCCACAGAGCCCTCCTAGAGAGGCTGATGTGTTACAGTAAAATTTATTTTAAATAATTTCTTTTAAATTTATAAATACCTATATATATATATAAAATTATAATTTATTTAAAATAAAATTGTTTGAAAGAGTCTGTGCTCAATCCTAAATACAGTCTCAGCAGCTGGCACCACTGCTGAAGCAAAAAAGGGTGTGAGTGCCTGTTTCTACAAGGATTGTTCCTCAGTTACCAGTCCCACACCTGTGGTCAGTGTGAAACCCACAGCTGGGTTTTGGTGGAGTTATCTTCCTGCCCTGCCTCCTGCCTACAATACTGCTGAGGTGCTTGGTCATCCCCAGGGATAGGTGGGTTTGACCAGAATGAGGTGTCTCTCAGGTACCCCATCCTGTGTGACCACGGAGCACGAAAGTTTGTCAGAGGCTTGAAAATCATATTTATGTTGAAAAAGAAGTTCAGTTAAACCCTGACTGGTGCTTACATGAGGCACATAGATAACAAGGAAGATCTTATAAATACACAGAGGAAGGCATACACACCAGGACAAAACTGTCATGGAACTTACTAAACCTGAACCAAATGTAATTTTCTTTTCCTGAGAAATTACCAAATATCAGTTGTGATAGGCCATAACCAAGAGAAAGAAATACAACACCTGAGGTCAATCATACTCTGCTTGCAGTGCTTTTCCTTTGGCTTCTTTGGTTGAAGCCTCTTGCTGTTTCACCTACCCAGTGAGCATCACCTGTGGTGTGAGGTCTGACCCCATTCAGACGTAGCTAATGCTCACTTGTTGGGAAATATCACATACCACTGGGATCTGCCAGTACTTGCCGATTTTGTTGCTAAAAAATGCAGTAGTTTTACAATAATCTTTCCAAAACAAAGTGTATCTGACTAAAGGAAAAAGAAAAAACACCAACTGAAGTTCAGGATGGAACTCCTCTGGAATAGCTTACCAGGGCCACCAGGCCAGACAGTGCATGAAGATGTGAGCAGCAGATGGTGGTGAATCAGAAACAGGCAGGAAGGAATCTGCTGAGGGGGCAGGAGTGCAGCCTCATGCCAGCAGCCACTGTGGTTGGTGGAATTTCCTGTCTGTCTGTCTGTCCGGCCTGTGGTCAATGTCACCGTGTGGCTTTTGAAGTCCGGAGAGCTCAGACTGATGGAGCCTGTCCTATGCAGGTTCTCATGTTCCTGTTGTAGTTGCATGGTTCTGCTTATGCAAGGGAGGAAGGCCAAAGGGTTGCCCAAAGTCCTTCAGGAGCAAGAATCCTGGTGAAATACAACACCAGCTCTGAATGTCTTAATTGCTGAAACCTGGGCCTTTGTGTGCTTCCCAGCAAACAGAATGCAGGGGGCAAAAGCTGGCTGATGGAGCTTCATGTGTGCCTGCCTTCCTGATGGAAAGCCACTCCAGGGGGAAAAGGCAGCTGGACTGTAAGCATATCAAAATAACCGGCAAAGAGAAGGCCCTGGAGAGATCTTACAGCACCTTCCAGTACCAAAAAGGGCTTCAAGAGAGCTGAAGAGGGACCTTTTACAAGGGTGTGGAGTGATTGGACAAGGGGAAATGGCTTTAAATTGGGACAGGGTAGGTTTAGGTTAGATGTTAAGAAGAAATTATTTCTTGTGAGGATGGTGAAACACTGGAACAGGTTGCCCAGCAAAGCTGTGGATGCCCCATCCCTGGAAGTGTTCAAGGCCAGGCTGGATGGGGCTTTGAGCAACCTGGGATAGTGGAAGGTGTGCCTGCCCATGGCAGGGCAGTAACTGTATGTAACTAGATGTCTTTAAGGCTCCCTCCAACCCAAACCATTCTGTGATTCTGTGTGCAAAATAGGTTTACACACAACCAAATTTCAGCAGCAATAATTTGCAGGACACCTGTAACCATTTCAGGATTCTAGTACATTTAGCAGCTCTTCTATGCACTCCTGGCTGCTAACATCAGATGAGTACTGTGTGTGCTTGTTAGGTACAGGAGCACTTTGAGAGGTCCTCCTACACTGACCAAGATTAGAAGTGGGGTAAAATGGATTAAATGAACAGGGTTAAGCAATACTCCCTTCCTAGGGAAAAGACCCTGACATTTGTGGTAACCCGGTGTTGATAAGCTGGGCCAAGTACAACACCTACACAAAACCCTGCACTCACAGGACAGTTAGGATGGTAGGAAGCAGCTGCAAAGCTCTTTACCTTCCACGTGTTTCACAGAAATAGGAAAAGAAAGCAGACTCCACTAGTGCCTGACTGAGGGAGAGGCTGCAGAGTTCAGCCCATGTTAGATAACTGAACGAAGAGAGAAAGAGCTTTATAATGAATGCTTCAAGCACAGGAAACGACCAATTAGTCCCGCTGCTCACGGGGTGACTTGTTTTTCCTGTCAGTGCTCGGAAGACTCCTAACACGGAGTGACAGGAGCGATTTGTAAAGGTCAGATAGGACCCGCGGGCAGGTTGGGCCCCGGCACCAGCCCAGCCCCGCGCAGACCCGGAGGGGCGCTCCCCATGGGCCCGGGTGACTCCTGCCCCGTGTTTCGCAGCCCGGGGGTGACATGGCCTCTGACACCAGAGCCGGGTAGCTGATGTGTTTGTGGCAGGTTATGGCAGCACACGGAGCTCCTGAAGTCTCCAGATATTTCTTGACCATCCGCCTGGAAAGCAGGAGTTTGACAGGGTATGCCGTTCCTGAGGAACCCACATGGGAAACAGAGGGGCAGCTCATCTCCCACCTCCTCTGGCAGATGTGGCAGGCCTCGTTTGAGCTAATAAATGAAGTTTAAAGTTGAATTCTGGCGCTAAAATATTGACATCCTGCACTTCAAACTAGTATGACCAGGCTAGATATGGTAATTTTTTTTCACTGGCACAGGGCTGACAGGCTCAGAATTCAATGGCATACACTGTGAATTACATGGAGTGTAATCTGACTCCTCGTTGTTTTTGCTAGAAAATTAAATAAACTACATTAATACCCGTTTTGCCACCAGTGTACAATGTATTTGCTATGTGAGGTGCCATCCATAATATAACTGTGTAAGTTCAGTAGTTTTTTGTGAAAAAAGTAAATACATCTTTTTTGTGAAAAAAAGAATTATGCAGGTAATGACAGATAATACATCTCCAAGCTTTCAGCCCTAGCAGTTCCTGAGTCCTAAAAATGGTTACACCTAAGAACTCATAGACACACTCAAGGCTTCGAGTGCCTATCACTTGCCTCAGGAGCAATGCAGCTGGTTAATTGCTTGCCAGGCCACAGGTGAATAAATCCTGTGGAAAATGTTTTAAGCAGAGCAGTGTTTCATTCCTACTTTGCAAAGCTTCCTAAGAGCAAAAAGCTTTACAGTGCTCAGTCACCATAGGAACCTGCCCTTGGGCTTTGGCTGTGCAGGGGTTGCCTGGAAAACCACCTGCCCACACTCCCATTCACACCACGGCTGAAGCTATGCAAGACATGAAGGTGTTTAGTGAAGAATAAAGAGCAAAGTAATGGTCTTTGTGGGCTTTATTTCTTCCTGAAAATGTATCAAGTTTATTTAGTCCTGTTAAAGAAACCCTTGTGGTCCTTGACCATCAGAGGATGCAGATTAACATTCTTGTTCTCCAGGATGTTGATACGATTACTTATGAAAATTTTAAAAAATTGTCTGTGATTCTCTACAGTGAAAGCATGAATGGCTGTGTGGTGTTACATTTCAGAATGATTTTTTTTTTTGTCAGGTTTTCCTAGACCTTGTTCTCTGAGTGTGCTCTGCCCCCTGAGACATCTGCCTGTGTATTTCTTCTGACTTTCTCACCTTTGCAGATGCAGTTCTTAAGCTTTTACCGTCCATGTTTGTACAGCTTGACACCCTGCTTGGCCATAGCCTTGAAGTTCCTGAGTTGAAAGTTAACGAGATAAATCATGACATAAATTAAATAAAATTGTCAACTTATTTTTCCATCCATGCTATTTAGGAGCATATGCTACAAATATCTAGAAGGCATCAGGATTTAGAGAATTAAACTGGGATGAATTAATTCTCCCCAGGTACATCTATACTGGTCCATAAAATGAGGCTGGAGTGGGGGTTCAGCCACAGGCACACAGGACAAGGATGTTCAGCTGTTAACAGGGACCCCACCACTGCTGGCTTGTACTGCCCAGCACTGTTCCAACAGCACCCCGAGCCAGCCAGGGAACACCACAGGATGACGATTTTTCCCTGTGGTTGGTTTTCCCTCAACCAGAGTGCATCAGGGCAGGAACAGAGCTCAGCCATGTGGATGGGAGCTGCAATGTGCTGCTCTGCCCCAGAGCAAGCAAATGGTCCCTGGCCTATTTTATTTATTCATGAAGATCGAAAGGAGAAGCAAAACCTGGATACATTCTGTTAAGTGATTTTAAAATTGAAGTAACTTGTAAATGTGCGTCATGGTTTAAGCTGGAAATTGAGCTCCACACGCTGCTCCCTTCCCCCCATCCTATCTCGTGAGAGAGACAAAAGGCAGAAATCCTGAGATGAGATGAGATGAATTTACTAGAAACAGCAATGAGATAAGAAACCAAACAGTAACAGCACCATCAACAATATTAATAACAAAAGTATAAAAAATGAGGGCAATTTACACACAAAAAACTTACTGGCTCACAGACCTGAGCTGGTACTGCACAGCTCCTGAGACAAGAACAAAAATTGTCCCCCAGACCCTCTGCATGCACCTTTTCCTGCCTGACTGCAGGCCTTCCCCATCCTCATTGGAAGCAAGAATTCCATAGTTCCAGCCACTTCAGTGATGTGAGGGGTGTAGAATAACAACCCAGACACGCCCACACAGCTCCAGGCCCCACCGTCCTCACAGCCTTGGCCAAAACCAGGACACTGAGTGAAATTGAGAATTTAAAAAATATTAAGTGTAAATTATTTCCAACCTATAGACATGATGAAGAAACTGGAGTGAGCACACTTGTACCTTGTTTTGGCAGAGGACAAGCATCCCAGGGGTAAATGTTGAGGGCACAAAGCTCTGGAGCCATCCTTTCGCTCAGTGCCTGGATTCATGAAGGCTGAGTCCATGGCAGAGCAGGTCATGGAGCACTGCAGTGTCCTGTCCCTTGCTGTGATGATGGGGCAGCAGCTGGATGGTGGCAGTTTCCCACTGGAGTCCCCACTGCCCCTCCTTCCACTAGGAGCCAGGACACATTCATCTTGGCCCAGGAGCTCAGGAGCATTGCCAGCTACCTGAAGCCAGATGGATCAAGGGAGCATTGAGTGAATTTTTAAAGCAAAGATAAATTTTTCTTTTTAAAAAAGGCAGTCCACTGGCTTCTGTGGTGGCTGTTGAGGGACTTTTTATTTGTACTTTACTCCAGCAGCCAGACTGCAAAACACATGCAGGGCTTGCTTATCTGCTCTTGTATCTTCCATAATAAATGCAAGCCTCACCTTTCCAGCAGCATTGTTTGGAAGAGTCTTTTCTTTCACAAAGCTCAATTAAACGTCTTTCAACTAAGCATCTTTCAACAAACAGAGTTTTTCCCCTCAATATGTGCAAGTAGAAAAAGATGTGCCCTCAATCTGTGATGTGCCAGCAGATAGATGGGTGTTTAGCAGGTGGCAAGGCTCAGAACTTCAGAAAAGAGTGACAAAAAGCCTGAGGGGTAAAATGTTTGCCCCAGACACTTTCAGTAAGGCAGCAAAGAGGACAGAAAATAATTTATTCTTTTTTAATACACTTCCATTCCTTCGCAATTCAGAGGGATTTGAAATTCCAGAGTTCAAGAAGTGTTTGGACAACTCTCTCAGGCACTTGGTGTGACTCTTGTGTCGGTTCTGTGCAGGGCCAGGAGTTGGACTAGATAACCCTTTTGGCTCCTTTTCAACTCAGATTATTCTATGACTCTAATTCCATCTCCACAGCACCAGCTTGAGGCATGTCCCAGTGAGCTGCAGTTTTCTGGGGCCAGTGCTCCACCCCTCCTCATGCTGGGATCTCAGCCATGAGGATGGGTGGTGCCCCAGGGCAGGAGCTGGTTCCCCAGCAGAGTTTCTCTGGTCCAAGGAGTGAGCAACAGGAAGGCTTGGGCAGGCAATGGGCCCTGTGGGTTGCTGCATGTGAAGCTCTGGGATTTGGGACAGAAGGATATAAATACACAGGGGCGTCAGTGCAGCCTGGGGTTCCAAACCACCATGCAGAATAAAGGAGCGAGATGGCAGACCTGAGATCACATCTTATGCTATTTCCTGTGCCAAATCATGAATCTTTGTCTAATCCCAGTGGGGTTCAGGCCCCTGGGGTGCTTGTGCTGCAGCCAGGCCAGTTTGCAAAAACACAGCTCAAAGGGCTCCCAGAGTGGATGTCGGTAACCATCCAGCCTTGGCGGAACTTTGTTCCCAGGAAGTTGCAAAACCTGCCTGGGAAGACAGGCAAGTAACCAGGCTCCAGGCAGCCCAAGTGCTTCCTTAAAAGGCTTCTGGAACTGATCCATGAGTGTTGTCACACATGGGATTTTATGAAGTGCTCATCTCCATCCCTGAGCCTTCTCCTTTTGCAGTCCCTGGTGAGATTTCACTGAGGGTATGGCAATACCCAGGAGTGAATCACACACACCCTATGCGTAAAATTTCATGGCCTCTGAGCTGTTATTGTATGGCCCAGATGTTCCTGCAGCCTGAAGAAGCCTCATGGTTCCCTGGAGGGCTCCTTGCCTCAGCACTGGAAGCAGGGCTGGTAGCTCTTTGTCCTCCACCTCTTGCTCCTCATTTCATCTAACACACTGAGCATGGCGAGGGGTGAACTCCTCTAGAAATGACATCTGCTGTCAAAACAGCAAATAACAGCCTATTATTTATTATTTATTATTTATTGCTAACCTGCTGTTTGTCTGGGTTAGTGAGATAATCAGCTGCTGATGGGCTTGGTCGATGATATTCAGTTAGCACAGGCTTGCACAGTGGTGTTTTTTAAGACCTCAGAGAGTAAAGGTGCAAGGTATATCATGAATAGTGTTCTGACAATGTATAGACTGCATGATTTTATATATGGTGTAACAGAATATGAAGGATACTGCATTTTATGGTGTGTGTGGAGGCAGGATAGAGGCAGGACTGCCAAGCTCTCTGTCACCACTGCTGCATTGTTTCTAGCTGTGTATAGATTGACACCAGAGATCATTTTGACCATTAACAAAGAGCACCTCTTTTGGAAATTCAGCCATGTCCTGAACTGAGAAAGCAAACATCAGCAGTGTATAATCAGGCTCCCAGTAGCTCAGGAGAGGAAGTAATAAATAACTTGCCTACCTGGAACTGCAGGAGGAGCCAAGCAAGTTGCATGCAAGGACCCATCTGGGCACCAGGAAGGAAGCTCAAGTGAGTTCTCCTGGTGCAAAAAATAGGCATGAGTGTTCCTATGGACACAGCACCTGGACGAAATTTTCATTTTTCTTTCCTAAACCTTTCCTGTTGGCAAAACAATACCCTTTCATGATTTGTCACTTTGTTACTGACAAAGAGAAACCATTACCAGCCAAATCACCCCCATTCATCTATCCCTAAGTATTCTGTGAAGCCAGGGTTACTTGGGTAAGTTTTGCTGAAATCAAGCAGGTATTTTCCCAGGAATCATGCACCAAGAACAGCTGTGCTGAGTCCAGGTGTGGAAGGAGCCACGTGATGCATGTGCCTGCTTGCCTTTTAGAGTGCAGAGAGAGGCTGGGATCTCTTGCAGGAGCACAGGTGACACAATGTCAGACCTGGAGATCAGACTGAATTCAGAACAAATCTACTTTTGGATAGTTTTGTTTATCTCTGGAAGTCTCACACTCCAGGACTGGGGATATGAACTACATCTTTTAAAAAGACTTCACTGCCTGCCTACTGGGGTAGGAACTCAATGATGGGAGCTTGCCACTCTCAAATGCACATTCCAACTTCATAGTACATAAATGTGCCTCCATTTAATTCTCAGTTTAATGTGTTGTGTTTCCTTGTTGCCTCAACTTTAATAAAGCATTTATTGCTTATAATAATGCTGAATCGGTAACATGAATGAACGTTACATGACTGTTTTATTTCTAACTTTAAATAATGGTGAAACATTTTTAATAAAGTATGTATTACATTCCCATATACCATATATACTATGTTTACCTTTAAAGTGTTTTATTATGTTAGTATACACATTTTTTCATTGGAAGTTTTATCATGGCAAATTATTAAAGGTGCTGCAAATCCATAGTTGCCACTAATTGGTAGAATCACTTGTGTTGAATACCTGTTAGGGCTTAGTCTTCAGAGATTATGCCATACATTTGTGAAATTATTATCAAATATTGGCTTGCTCTTATTCCTTTAAACTTCAATGGAAGTATGACTGACAACAGTATAGTCGTGTCAATATGTCTCATTGATAAAAAATGTTATGTTCAAAATTCCTTCCTTATTTGTAGCTAGGAGCTCAGTTTTTGTATTGTTTGTAGAGCTGAAAAGCAGTGTAGTGTCAGAGTGACTCATGAATGGAAGTTAAATAGATTACAGTGGGTGATAATGTAGCCTGAAAAGGCTGGGTAAATATAACCCCCAGAAGGGAAATTTACTATATTTTTTCCATGAAAGATCAGCTGAACTTTGTGTTTATCACTCAGGAACGTAACAAGTTCTGGCTGGCTCCCGTGGTTTAGAAACTTTTCACCTTGCAATTTTGATGTTTTATTTCCAAGCTCCCTGGGAGAATTTAATTTAAATTTTGACTCTCTATTGTAGTTTCTTCAGGTAGAACAAAATCAGATGTTTTATTTCAATGTTCTGAAGTTTTGCTTTTGGGGTTTTTTAATGAAGAAATCACACAATGGAAGTGTAGCTCCAAAGTATTACTTCTCAGAGCTGCACAGCACTTCGCATCTGCATCTGCCCTGACTTGCATAACCTTCTCTCTGCATTGAACAACCACCTTTAATGAGGGAGCTGTTAAAATGTGCTCTGTTCTGCACTGAGACGTGTGGGCAAGGAAAGAAAAGAATTTCAATTGCCGTTAAGAGAACTCTGTCTTCCTCTGACTTACTGTCTTTTTTTATCTTTTAAATTTCATATAATAAATTACTTTGGCTGCTTTTAGGAAAACAACTCACATGCCCAATCCCTGTCATTTTATTTCCATACATCCCTATGACTGCCTGTTTACAAACATCTTCTGTAGGGAGGGAAGAAAAGAAACAAGTAGATTCCTGCACCATGGTCACTTTTGGTCAGAGGTTTCTCCCATCCAGAGTATATCCACCACATTTATTTTCCTGCGTGTGCTGTGGTACTCTGTGTGTTTATTCAGGTAGTGGTATATCATCCACAGAAACCTTCCCAGGGGAAAGTTTTCACTCTTCAGGGGAAAACGACACTTGGATTATCTGTGTGCACCTGTAAAAGCTGCTGCATTTATTCTCCCTTTCTGTTGCAGTCAATCTTGAGTAACACTCCTTGAATCCTCTGTGAATGGAGGGGTGAAGAACCTTAACTTGGAAGCATGGAAGAGGTTGGAAAAATTTGTGCTACTTACAACTTGCCAGACGTGCAAGAAAATATACAAAGCAAAAGAAACCTCATAAGGGATGAATAATTACATTCGTCCTTCCCGTACAGTTAACTGCAAATAATAAAGTTGTGATGTGTAATCACATCTGGTAAAATGCTACTGCTTGTCCTTCCTCGTGTGTTACAATGGGCTTTACAAGAATACGGATGCAAAGGCCACAATTCACATTCCAAGGGGCTTTTCCCTTGTTTTGGGGGAAATAAACCAATCAAAAGTATTGCAGGGTCTTTGTGGTATAACAGAGCACACTTTATATTGAGGCATGACTGTTGTCTTCAGATGTCAATTTTGCAATCAGAGTTCCAGAGAATTATTGAAAAAAGCTTGATAACAGGCACTGGAGATTTCAGCCTGAACCCTGCAAAGAGCAGGGCCAGCTTCAGAGCTAGACGAGATTGCCTACAGGATTTTTCCAGACAGGTTTTCAAAAGTCTCTAAGGATACAGGCTCCACAGAACCTTCACATTAGCCAGGTTTTAAGTTCTGGAGACAAAAAATCCTGAGATTACCCCAGAGAAATATTTAGAAAAATATGTGATTAACTAACTCTCATGTGTACTGCATATTATCTATGGCAAAATGTCTATTTTTTTACAGAAATGTGTTGATTTACAATCTGCTGGTGCTCATAAAGGTAAATGCAGGAAAAAACATGAAGAGGTGTTTGGTAGAGATAAGCTGGGAGAACAGGGGGGACCTGTGAACTTCACCTCCACCCAGCAGTTGGGAGATGTTTTGCAGGAGAGATCTGTGTTTCTTCTTCCTTTCCTCTCTGCTGAGCAAGGTTAGATTTAGATCTTACCTAAGTGCAGACTCTGTATGGCTTTAATGACACTGGGTTCTCAGCACAATTATAAAAAGGATTTATTTCTTTGTGCACTAAAGATCAGCAGGAAAGGGAGTAACCTCTGCTGCTACATGGTCATTTAATACTGGGGATAATACTGGTATATTGATGGAAAACAATCCAAATGTAAATGGCATTATGGCAGCATTATGAAAAGTGTTATGAGGGTTAATTCATGCCAAGTCTCTTTTATTGTATATAACTAATATTTTCTAAAGCTCATAGTTTTGTTCAGGCTCCTTTACGGGAAGGCAATTCCAGTGGGGAACCTGGAAACCTTGCACAGTCACAAACAGCTGCAGTTAAAGGAACAATGGAGTTACGGGAAAAAGTCGTGGCTGACGACCGATACTTAACGCGCGATCGTTATCATCTGATAAGGATAAGCTCGTCAGCCCCAACCCTGACTCTCATCTGAAAATGAATCAAGGAGTCATCACCCCCGAAAAACCTGTTCCGTGGAAAGGAGGACCATATTCAATCCTTTCAGTGGGACCGGAGACCAGCATTCGACAACTATGGAATACATCTACAACAGAAAAAGACTTTTTGTTCTCATTGTGAACTCAAGCCTAAGGGCGAATTTCGGGTATAAAAACCGGGGTACTGGCACATCCAATTCGTGACAGAGAGAGGGCGAGTGAGAGGGCTGCTCTGTTCACCAGTGCCAAAGTCCTGGGTCTTGGTACTTTGTCCGCTGACCGTGTGCTTTTTCCTTTTAAATTTCTGTAATCAATAAATTCTATTTTTATTTTTAATTCGGCTGGTTTTGGCTTTTTACCTATAACAAAAAGCAATGCTGGATGAGAATGCAGATTTATAATTATTTATTGTAACATTGCAAGCAGATATGTACACCTTATTATTCCATGCTCAAGAGAATAGTTTCAGCCAGAAAGGATAAGGGAATGGCATTCCAGCCATACGGGCTGATGGGGCGTTTACCTGAGGGGAAGAGAGTGGGGCTTCAGCTGAACAAAGCCATTTGCCTGTGAAATAAGTTTCCCTGTTCCTCGAAGAGGAAAACTTCCCTCGTCACTGCAAAAGAGGCAGGCACAGCACTGTTTGAAGATCTTGGGAAAAGCAGTAAAGTGCTGCCACCTCAGCAGTGCCATAAAGAGTGCGCCTCGAATCCATATATACATGCAAATATATAAAAATATATAGATAGATAAACAGAAGTATATATTTGTATGCTCTGTAACCAGACTTCACAGCCTTCCTTTCACAGGAGTCCAGTAAGGGTTGGAAATAATCTTGATTTTTTCCATGATAACAAAAAATTCCATTTGTTCCCAGGTGCCAATCCGCTGCAAACACTCCTCACAATCTCTGAGTACTTAAAACCTTTTTGGTACTTAAAGTACATTCCAGCCACTGTAAATTATCCTCAAATATCACATGCAAATGTTTACAATTATGGAAACTTAAATTTCTGCTTTTTGTTTCTGCCGATCTTGGTCTCACAACGAGCAAATTCTTGAGCAGTTTTTGATAGCACTCATTAACATCAGCAGTTTTATTTTGAGCCCATGGCTAGAAAAGCCGTGATAAATCCCACACTGATCCCTACTGCCCTCTGTGCTCTGACATGGGCAAGAAGTGTCAGGTTCAGCTCAGCCCACCTGCCTGAGCTGGGCAGGACAGTGGTGGTTTCGCCTGGTTATTCATAGCGTGGGGTGCAGCTTCAGTGGGCAGCTTCTTAATAATGTAAGCCAAAAGTGAAAGGGTAATGTTTACCGAACCTGTTTCAAAATGGCTGATTAATCAAGTAAATGGGTGTTTATTGAGGTTGTTGCTAGGTACTCACTGTTATTGAGATAATTGTGTGACTCAGCTAAGCCAGACAAAGAGCTCTACTGTTACTCTAAAGTACCGACTGGCCAAGTTTGCATCTCACACCAGAGTAAGGGCAGAGACTTTGCTCTTTCTGCTCAGCTTTTTCACAAAGCCAGCTTAAAATGCCTTCTTCCCATAAAGCCCAGAAACACTGACCCATCTGCAGAACCCCTTCGTTTTCATTGCTGGCACCAAGGTGTGGACAGACCTTTCTCTGCTGTATTTTCTAAAATATATCACACTATATTATATTATGTCAATATTTATAGTAGTCATGCCTTTTTCTGCTAAATACCTTTATAAAGTCATCACCATTCAAAGCAGTTGTTTACTAAATATCTGAGTACTTGATTAAACAGGTTATTAATGGAGATTTTATGATAGAAATTGCATAATACAACTCATGAGTTATGTTTTTCATCTAAAAAAATTGAAACTTTTTTAAAGACAACTACTAATGAGTATAATGATAGAAAACTCTCCTTGCTTCTCAGAAGAAAGCTCGGAATATGTGAAGTCTGAGGTACAGGAAGAGATTTATATCTGCTGATTGAGGGGAACTCTAAGAATCTTTACCTGCTCTCCAACTGAATTCCTTTTCACTTATATCTTGGTTTTATTATTTTTGTATAATAAGCCTTTTCTCATTCCAAAGAAGCATCTGTGTTCTGCTGATGATAGTTTGCCTACCTTGGTGAGTGGTAAAGGTTATTTGAAATCACAAGGACATGTTTACTTCAAGACATCAGTCTCAAGTTGTACCAGTCCAAATTTGGAGCAATGTTACCAGCAGTAGTGTTATAATCAGATTTGCACTGATATATCTGAGAGGAGAATTGAACCCTTGCCAGTCATATTCTGTAGCAGATATGTTGGTTTTTTTAAATCTTCACCAAGATAAATTATATATTATATATTTTAAAGACACAGTATTTTGCTCGCTCAGGATTGTATTTTGGGTATAAAATCTTCTGATGTATGTTAGAGAGATCACTGCATTTTAGCAACAAACACTTTCCCTTCCTGGAAATGCTCAATATTTACTTAAAATGTTCCACTTACATTTTCTTTACTGTAACGTCCAGGCATAACTGAGAAATTTAGGTCTTCCCTTGTAACAAATTCTGGAGGTTTATAGATCAAGGTCTGAACCAGGCTTTGAACCAGGAAGCGGGCTCTGTTTGAACCCTTCTTTTGATTTCTCAAATTAATGTTTTACCAGAAGAGTTTTCACTGGAGGAAGAGAGCAATCCTGCAGCTGATCTAACACTTATTACACTCCCAAATATGTTATTGGAAAAAAAGCAATCCCTATGATTGCTGGTCATGAGCATAAATCACATTGAGCCTGTACTGGAGTCTGGAGCCAGCCTCCCAGATATGACAATTTATTAATGGTATTTGTGGATATCCAGAGTGGGAAAATCCCCATAGCAAGCCACAGTACAGAGGCAGGTTAATGAGAGATTTGTGACTGTCAAAGGAAAGTAAGTGAAGGGTAGGGCAGAAATCTGCTCCAAGTTCTGCACGTGGCCCAGGGGCAAATTAGTAATAACATGACCCCAACTCTCTGTCAACTCCCTCCAACCTCTCAGACATCACCTCTAACTGTCATACTGGGACAATCAAAAAATAGAGGTTTTTCTCCCATCATCACTTTGTCAAGCTGGGGTGGTACTGCCACCCCAAGAGGTGGTACAGGATTCTCTTTGCTGGGATTGTTGGTGTCAGCAAGGCAGGAAGCAGAGTGGGAAAACTCAAAGAAGGTCTAGCTGCAAGGTTCAATCCTCTTCTGATCTCCTCCACAGGGCAGAAGCCATTAGCAGAAGCCAGCTTTTCTCCAGAAGCATGTGTCAAGTGGCCACCACTGGAAGACAGTAATGCTGTTAAGTCAGAAAGATATTTTTAATATGAGAAAAGGTTAAGAGGCAACAGCTCTTCCTTGGCTGTTATCATGTCTGAGAATTGGGAAGTTCATCTCCCTGCTGAGAGGGCAGCAAGAGCCTTTCCAGGGTCCCTTATTTCATGTCCCTGCTGTGGGGAACAGCAGCCATGATTCATTTCTCCTTGCAGCTTTGGGCAGGACAGAAAAATATCAGCCTTTTTGATAACAAATTATTTTACAGGCCAGATACTAAAGCTATGTAATCCACCTACCCAGTGGCTGCTAACAGCCTTTTTTGACAACGGACAATGCAGTTTGCTAGCAAGTTCAAGAGCAACAAACTACCCTTCAAAACACTTCCCCTCAGGTAGAAATTTGGATTTTTAACTCAATAATTCTTGGATTGGTTTTTTTCACCCCAGAATTTGATTACATTGCATTTGCCCATTGGCAATGCCACTGCCATTGCAGTGGGAGACATATTTAGTGAAGGGGGTCTAGATACTGAAAATACTTGAGGCTTGGAAAAAAATGGCACACTTCAATTGATAGCTGTTTCCTCTTCTAAATTCCCAAGGAAACTTTTGGTTTTGGGGTTATTTTTTTCTTTGTTTATTTTCCCCTGTTTGCAAGCAAACAGAATGAAAGAAACTTTTTTTTTTTTTTAATGAAAAGTTTCAGTTCTCCCAGCTAAATGTTTGCTTTTGCCTTCTGTACAGCCCAGCCAGACCTTGCTTACAGACTGCAAATCCTCAAGGGATTAATTCTACCAGAAGACACGATTCCTTTCATTCCTCTTACATTACCCATTCCTTGGACAATGCTAAACAGACCTGGGAATGCTGCTCCACACCCTTGGTCCTCCTAATCTAACATTTTCCCAAGGGAGAAGCAGCCTGTTGGAAGTGGTAGCAGCACTGCCACCTTCAACCTGAGCAAGCACGACTGGCTGGACTGGTGACATGGTTTTAGATTCGGGTTGCCTTGCAGCAGCCTCATTGTGCCACACCTAGGTCATGAGCAATATGAACTGTCTTGATGAAGGACAAATCGTTTGTTTTTGTTTTAACCCTGTAATCAGTTTATGTATTTGCACCATTTCAAGCAGTGGGTGGGAAGGAGGGAATGTATGAAGGGAAAGCTGTGTGAGAACTTTGCCACTGCTGATTGAGTTGTTTGTTGAATCTATTTACCAGAAATTACAGGAGCCATATGAAAACAAAAGCCAAAGTATCTGACATTTGCTGCCATCTGATGCATAAGATGAACCTGGAAAGGCACTTCCCTAGTTTTCTCTCAAGGTGGTGTATGTGTTCGAGTTGTTTGGGTAATATTTGGATCATTAAGCATCTCCTCTGGGAAGCACAGACCAGCTCTCACTGACACCAGCCTGTTCAGGCACCTCTGCACTGCAGGGAGCACCTGCACATGCAGGGCATGGACTGGGGCAGGATCAGTGCCTGGGAACAGCCTCGAGAAGGTTGAGGGTTGTGGGTTCAGTGTCTGCCCCACTCACACCCCAGTAGCACCAAACCAGACCTGTGAGTGGAGACCCCCTGACCCTGCCTGAAGAGCCTGTCCAGATCTTCCCCCAGACAGAGCAAATAAGTCAGGGATGTGATCCTGATGGCACTGGAGGTTTTCCTTACCTGCAACAGGACTTTAGCATGTTTTCCTCACACTGCAGTGCAAAGGCATGCCCTGAGCTAACATATTTTGCAATATGCATGTCCTTCACTGGGACAGTGTCTTTGTAAACTGCTCTGTCTGGCTGCATCCCCATGTCTCCCTGCAGTTGCATCAGCTTGGCTTTGTTAACCCCCACATTTGATTAACAGTCTGAGCTGCTCTGCAGGGTGCATAGCACAGTGAACAATGGGGCAAAGTTTGCAATATGTCCTCATTTCAACTTTAAAATACTAACCTCTTAAATAAAACCAGCTGCACAGAGCAATTAGCAGGCATGAAAATTAGAAAAAAGCTTAACAATTTGATTTGGGAAGCCTCTGAAGACTCTGTGCTCCTCTCCCTGGGAACTAGAGCTTTACAAGTTCAGTAAATAAATTTTTCTTTTTTTACCCCTTATCCAGGTACGAAATAGTTTTTTTACATAAGAATATTTAAAAATAAATATTAGAGGGTCACATGTACATGCACAGAAGCACACAAGTGCTTACATTTCCCTATTAAACTGCTACTGCTTTAGATGTAGGGAGATGCATTTGGAAATTGGAGAGTCTGTTTGGTTAAGAGATATGGGAAACACTTTGGGGAAAGTGTTAAGGAGCATCTAAGTTGCATGCTGGAGCAACATGGTGCTAAGGCACTTTCCTGTAGCAGAACTAGTGCCACTTTCTTTATAATGGTAGTGCTTGCAGCTTGCATTAAAGAGACTCTGGGTTTTTTAGGTAACTTGCAGAAGTAATGGGAAGAGAGTCCTCCTTGGGAATTTCACTGCATTTCTTTTTCCGATCCAGAGGCAAATCCAATTCCCCCTCCAGCTGGCACTGAAGGAGCATGCTGAGACATCCTTATTGCCTTTCAATTGATCACAGGGGTTTTCTACGTCGATCTAGGACTTGACACCACTGCCTGGAGTGCTGCTGCTTTTGCACTTCCTTTGCTGTCACTGTGGAGGTGTCACCCCATCCCTACCACCACAGCCTGTCCAAGGACATTGGGGTCAAGGCTATCTGCTGGTTTTCCATCACACATCTCTGTGTGTTTCATGCAGAGAACTTTGGGGGTGGATATGGGGGCAGATTGGTGCTGTCCCCCTCCTTCCTCCCTTTTCTGTTCTCTTAAATTAAAAATTCAAATAGTTGTATTAAGCAGATATCCAGGGAAGAGCAAAAACTCATTGAGTGTACACAGTGTGTCTTCAAGTACTTTTCCAGCCTCCAGCTACTTCAAAATCAGGGATTTTCTAAGTCTGTTCAGCAAAGCTCTGTTTCAAGCCTCTCCATAAAGCCACATGGCACATCAGCACATCAAACTAATTCAGAATGAAGAAATCCTCCTGGAAAAGATGTTCCACAATCCAGCCAGGCCAGACTCAGCTGCTGGAGGTTCCTCACACAAGCATTCAGACACCTGGGAAACCAAATGACATCTCCATCTCGGTGGCAACTGGCGCTTACCGTCATCCACGATCCTGAAGGTTGAAAACAAGCTGCAATTTGCTGGGGAATGTTCAGCCCACTGCCTGGCCCCAGCAGGGTACCAGGGCTTTACATCTGCCACAGGAAAAACAACCACTGAGAGGTCCCAGCTGCTACTGTGATGTTGGAACCCTGGATGCTGAAAATATCAGGCTTTCTGTTCTGACAGGCAGTGACCTGAAGAAGTTTGGTCCAGACACCCCATCCCTCAGTGGGATTCTCAATGAATCGTGAAAGATCTGGAGAGACATTTTTCGGTGTCGGCGAATCGTCTACTGGCAGTCCGACCAAGCAGGTTGAGAATGGCTTCCCTGGACTTGAGTTAGTTAAACAAATGGTGTCCAGGCCTGATGCATTGGCCAAGGTCACCCAAACAGTGGTTTTTGGTTGACTCACAGACATGATCGCGTTACTTAAGGCAAGCAACGAAGTGATAAGGCACAAGTATGATGTCTGATCTGGTGTCATGATTCTCTTTGATTTTCTTTTTGATTCAAGGCACTGAGAATTGTTTTGTTACATTGGCCTGATGTAATTAAAATTTCAATGGCCTTATACTTTGTATAAAATTCTGAATTGTAACACGATTTACACTACATTTTTGCCAACAAAACTCTAAAAAAAGCTAACAACAGCACACTCCCAAAGCTCTGAGTCCTCTGAGCTCTCCAGAATTGCCATTTACTCTCCTAAACTACTTCCACCACTTCAGTTTACACTTGGTGGCTTATGGTGAGCCTGCATCACCTTAACCCCTCCACCTCTGCTCTGGGCACAACCACAGGTCAGCCTGCAATGGCTCTGCTCTGCAGAGGGATGAGCCATGTTTCAGCAGAGGCCTCACTGCAACAGACCCTCCCGAGCAGAGCCCTCCCATCCCTGCCTCTTCCTGTGTTTTATTTCTCCCCCATGCTCCTTTGCCCCATAGCTGCAGGCTACAATTACTAATAGCAACTAATAAAGCAGGAGAGCAGCTCCAGATGAACCGGGAGAGGTCAGCCTGAAAGCAACGGTTCAAGAGCAGCCAGAAAGCAATTATAGCCCAGCTAGCATTACCCCTCCACATAAATAACTCCTCCTGACTTCTCCAGGCCTTTGATTTGAGCTCCTCTGTTTGAGGAGCTCTGCTGCTGCTGTCCCCCCTGGCAGGTCTCACCTCTCTCTCTGCGCAGCTGTTTGGGCCGGGGCTGCACCTCTGCCCACGCCGGTTCACCTGGAGCAAGTGACCAGCACAGTGTCTGCCTTCCATGGGCTCCTAGCAGCTCCATGTCATGGCATCAAGTGGGCTCCCCACAGTGCTCTGCAGCATCCCTTCAATGCCCCTTGGATGATTTTTACTTTTTCCTTTGGGCTTGTAAATGTAGAAGTTGTGTCTTGATGCTTTAAAAGCTCATGTTTGGTATCTACAAAGAGGAGCTTTGCCAATTTTTTCCAAGAATGCTGTAGAAGTGGAAGGGGCCACTCAGCAGGTACTTGAACAAGGTGCCTTTAAGCCAAAACCCCCCACCATTTCCATGTGACTGTATGAATGGTAAGCCTTCACATGATTGCAAACAAGTACCTGAATGAATTCACAGCAGACAAAAGCCCATGTGGGTATGGAATGCCAAGTCCCTCCCTCGGGTGCAGAAGGCCCTGTGCTTTGAGTGAGGGAGGATGGCAGACCACTGTGGGTATGCTGGACATCTGTTTGCCCCATTCCTGTGGCCTGCCTGGACCAGATGGGACAGGGACAGGGACGGGACCCTGGGCTGGGTAGATGTCTGATCCTGCCTGATTGTGTGCAACCATCCCTGTGCTCTCTTGTAACGAGCAGTAAGACTGCAGGGGCAAAAATTTCAGCTGATTTTACACGATAATTAATATATTTGTAAGGGAAATTGCATAATGTGGTGGCTACAGTGAAGCCTCCTCATCTTTTAGACTCCTTCCAGCCTTTTCCTTCTCACTTCACAGCCATTTCCAAGCATCTGATTTGAAGGCCTGATCCATGTTACATCAAATAAAAGATCAAATCTCTTGTTTTTCCAGGAGTGGGGCTAAAAGTGAAATTCCTGTATTTTGTCTGGATTCAGCCCCAGTTTCTTGCTGATATTAGAGATATGTGAAATTTGGCTCACATTTTAAAAACCTCAGGAGCTCTGAGGAAAGTGGGAAAGCAGTGTCAGATTTTTGACAAAAGTATATGCTGGGGAGAAACCTTCATGTTTTAGTTGAAATGCACACAGTTACCCCACAGTTACCACAGTTCTGGATGCATCATAATAAACCCTTTATCCTAATTGTACTCAGGATTTAATCAGAGCTCTCTGCAGAGATGATGACTTAAGAAGAGGAAAAGAAAATGATTGCAAAATATGGGAAACGCAAAAGAGACTTTTGCATACACTTATGCTCTGTAACAATGAACCAGCGTTGCCCAGGTCCCCAGTAAATATTCAGAGCATTTTATAAACACAAGAAAGCTTTGAGTTAATGAGAACACAATACCTGGGTGCTGCACAGCATTTGTACTAATTAGATGAACATCCTTTACCCAAACACAAGGATGAAATGTCACATAAGAGAAGTAACAATGAAAATGTTACAAATGAATGCCTAAATATAGGTTTTTCTTCTACAGCAAGAGTGAAAGTCTGTTGTTTGCTCTTCAGAAAAGGTGTCAATAAGCAGTGCTGTTTCCCAGCATGTTTGAAATTCAGAACACAGTTTAAATACTTCACTGTGGAATTAAGAGTCTATTTAAGTTCTTGCTATTGATGTTTCACCTGGTAAATATTTGAGGAATTTGCAATAAATATTTTTTTCCACATTTTTTCTTCGTTGTGTATGAATCAGTAAGTCCTGTGAATTTTTAAAGGCAGATTTGTGTTGCTCCCTGCTGCACAGTATATAGGAACTCCAGGTATTTTATAGAAAATACAGAAACTATCAAGACTTGCGTATGAGTTGTTGCTATTTTATGCTAAAACATGTTAGTTAGGTGTTAATGTTCTGATCTTGCAAATATTTATGCCAATAAATAACTTGAGGCAAAGGGGAAACACTTCTTACATGTGTGACGTTAGTTACAGTCACAAAAATGTGCAGGACTGGGGTTTCATCTTATAAACCTTCATTTGCTGAAACTAAAATCATAAGAGGTCATGTTATTTTAAGCAGCATACATTTTGACAATATCTTTTGGATACTTTATCTCATGGGGCGCCATCCATAAATTGCTGGTTTGTTATTGGAGTGGCTCTATTGCAACCAGGTGGTAGCACTGTTTGTACCTTCTGCATGCAGGAATACACGATCACCCTTCTGAGTCAGTGTCCCTTGTGTTTCACTGCAGCTGCCCAGAACTGGTCTCAGCAGTAAGAGTCTTTTCATCAGGAAACGTCAAAACACAAAATCCAGGTTTTTTTCAGAAATACATTGGGTTTGATCAAACCCACTTTGAGAGTTGCTTTTAAGAGAAAAAAAAAAAAAATAAAAAAAAAAAGAGAAAAAAAATTCTGATTAAATTTAGAGAGAGCCATTGCAGACTAACAGATAAGAGAAGCATCTACAAGCTTTCAGGAGCCCTATATCAATTAACTGGTTTGGCTCGGGCAGAGTAGAGACTTAAACCTTGTTCCCATACATAGGCAGCCTCGTGTTTGGCTTACCTTATTCTTCACTTTCCACATTTCCTGGCCAGTCCCAAGGGGGATGTGTACTCCTGACACCTTAGCACGTCCTGGGGATTACAGCAAAAGCATCCACTACTGCAAGCTCTTTATAAGGGCAGCAGCACCACACCATGAGCACACCCGTGCCCCCGGGAATGAGTAAGCTGAACAGTAAAGTAGCTAAAGAACAAAATTATACAAAATGCAAGCCATCAATAAACACATTTTCATGCTGGGAACTCTGTGAAATGGTGACCTTTTGTTTTCTAAAGGGAAACTATCCATCTGGTTACCAGGTCATTACAGCATCAGCATTGCATCACTCCCAAGTACACTACAGACAGCACCAATATAAAGGCATCAGAACAATGAAAGATGACTGTGACAATTATTGTGTGGGATGTAGCTCTTGCCTTATTAAGCAATCTGTTTCCCACTCCCTTAGGGCAACCTGAATATGCTTTCAGCAGTCTTGCTTCATTCCCTGGCAGGACAAAGATCACAAGGCTTTTAGAAAAGAGCCTGAGATGGGAGAACCCTTTTAAAACTATTTAGGGACTAGTTCAGTCCCTGGAGAAAATTTGTTTTAGGTAAAGGCAACTTAAAACCAGATCAACAGGAAATTCTTGTCAAGGACTTAGAAACAAACAACTGCTGCACAAAGCATCCTAACTTCAAACACCTTAATGCAATAATTTGTTTTTAATCATCCATGAGATGGAAAATATGAGGAAAATGTAATATAAATGTCCAAGAATAACAGCGGTTGGTTGTTTGGATTTAAAATCAAAGGCAGTTTCTGTGCTGTTGAAGGTTTCCATACTGATGGGCCTGGGGAGCTCAGGGTGCAGTAGGCTTCCATCTGCCCAGGACACCAATAGGTTGCACTTGTCCTCCCCATATCCTCCTGCAGCCCCATGTGCTGGGATAGCACTGCAAGGAGCTGTGCTGATGGGCCAGCATGGCTTAGCCGACACTTCTGGGGGTGAGTGAGCCTGGTTGGAATCATTCCTCCTGTGGAGATCCTTACCTGGTGCCAAAGTTTCGCTCCAGCTACGCCTGGCAGCCGCCTCACCTGGACCCTTGGAGTGTCTGCAGGCACTGCCAGCACTGGGACCCTGCCAAGCACTCAGAGAGGTCTAGAAACAAAGTAGTTAGAGGTCCACCTTGGAAAGACCCCTCTTATTTCCATAGTGATAAAAATAAAATGTTTCTACCCTCTTTTCAGGGGCTCTCAAGCCTGGCTTGGGATAGAAAGGAAATAAATTTTTATCGTGGGGAAATGGAACACAGAAAATCTTCAACGCACCTGTCTGCTTCTTTTGGTGCCTAAGTACCTTTGAAAGTCCTGCCTTGAGTGCCAAAGTGATGATGGATCACACAGTATTTCCTTTTTATTATTGCACTGCATCCTTTGGGCCTCACATTAACATAATTAGGGCCATATGGCACCAGAATCTTTGTTAGTTCAAACCGATGCAGCTCCTTTGAAGTCAGAAAGCCTGTGCCAGTTTATACCTGCTGAAGATTTGGTTTATGGTCTGGGAAATAAGAGAGAGAGGGGGGGAAAAGAGACCCAGGCACTTTTTGTAGTTAATTAAGAACTACATAGATGTATTTGTGCCCCGCTGCTGCTGTCCACCAGGAGCAGTGCCTGAAGTGCCTTCATGGCTGTAATATCCTTTGTGTGATCACCTTTCACTGTCAGCTGCTGCCCCTCTCCTTGTGACTCTGAGTGCTTCAGTGGCTGCAGGTAAAACTGCATGCAGTGAGTCAGAGCCAGCCAGCCACCTCTGGACAGCAACCAAAAACATCCCATTCCCATTCACTTGGTCCTAAGGAGGGAAAGACTTGCCTGAGTGACTGTAGTCTCTGTGCAAAGGAATTAATCTCAATTTTTTCCCCTTGAATTTATTGTGAAAACACTTGACACAAGTAAAAAAATTCTTATGAAAATATCTGCTGGGTAACACCAAAAAGATAACGAAATGTAGAGAAGGTAAGTAATGCAAATCCAAAGCACAAGGCCATGGAATTAGAGCCAGGGAACAGAGAAATATTGTGACTGGATGAAGCTTCAAAGCGCAGGACCAAAATTCACACTCCAGAACCCCTATACCAGGCACCCAGAAAATGTAAATTATACTGTCAGAAATGTTGCAGCTGGAGTCACTGAAAGCTCTGAGCTGTCAGCACCTGGAAGACTCTGGTAACTGGCCACTTGGAAAGTAGAGTCATGTCTTTTGAGAAACTGAAATGTGAGTTTGTGCATCCACATTCTGCCCAGTTCGTGTGATGATCCTAAAATGATGTTTCAATTCCAAACACTTCCCTGTTTGGAGGCAGTTCATATTCGCATCTAAACAAGGCTGGTCTTCAGTGGATCAGACACCACATCCTGCAGCCAGCCACGGTCTGACCCAGAGGGCTGGTTGTCCCCAATCCCCTGCCCCAACTCCCACCCAGAGCTCAGACCCATCCTGGGATGCAGCAGCCCAGGTCACCACTGCACACGAGAAATACATTCCTGGAAGTCCCCCAGCAGCTCCAGTTAGCACCAAAATGGGCCCAATAAAAAGTTTTTTGCTTCACAGTGCTGTAGATCACATGGAGAGATGGATAATCCAAGTGCTCAGCTGTGGGCAGCAAATACCCAAGCTGAGTCTGGAGCCCAAACATGCCTTGGCCACCTTGAAAGAGCCACACTGCACCTGTCACCTGTCACAGCTGAGCCACTCTGTAGTCACTGCCTTTTAAATAACCCCTTTTAATCACAGAACCACATAATATGCTGAGTTGGAAGGGTCATCGAGTCCAGCTCTTAATGAAGAAGGGCAAATTTTGATCTCAAAAGGTCCTTGAGATGTGTAGCAAAGGGGAGGTCTGAGACTGCACTGTCTGTCTGCTTTTCCCGGCCCTCTCAGTTTGCCTAAGAACATGTATTACCACTCCATGCAACAAGAGCTCTTCCTGTGTCCCTGGGTGAGAACAGCAGCAGCGTGACCTCTGTGTTCCCAGGCACCAGGATTTGGGGGTATTTATATCACAGGCATATCCACGACCGTGGAAGCTGTCCCTGCCGTTGGTGAGGGGGTTGGGTCTGGGTGATCTCTAAGGTCCCTTCCAACACAAACCATTCCATGGTTACGTGATTCAATCAGATATAAAGGCAGGTCCTGAGAAAAGGGAAAAAATCATCTCTTCCCATGTGCCAGCAGGGAGAGAGCAGCAGCAGGACAAGGTGCAGAGGTGCCAGGCAGAGCCCTTGCCAGCCAGGCACAGTGTGCCAGATGTTGCTGGAGCCAGGGATGCTGGGCATCCTAGGTTTGTGTTTGCTCTAGGTGTAGCTGATTTTCTAGATCACACCTGTTCTTAATCTTCTGCTACTATGCACAGTTAAATATTTCACAGTGGTTTTATCAGCCAGCTCTCAGCTGGGACTAGGAGCTGGTTATTCTGAGGAATTTCCTGCTTTTAAATTAGACTGTCACAGGGCAGAGAGGGCTCATCTCTAACCACAGCTTCAGCACATGAGGAATCCTTCCATATGTCACCAGATGGCAAAGTGATTTTATGTGGCCATTAACTCTTGGTAGTAATAATGAATATCAGCAGCCTTTTGTTAGAAGATGTTCACGTAACCAACACAGTGTTAAGCTTTGAAGAAAGTAAAGAATGTGGATTTAGACAATGAGACAAAAATTTGGTCTGTGTGAGAAAGTTACTTCCCCAAAAGCAATTTTAAAACCCCTCATCATCTCGTATCTCATCAATGCAAATCAATCTAATCCAAATATGGAAAAATTTTACCGTTGAGATGAACAGATTGCAAAAACACTTGCCTGGATGTGAGGATTTCTAAGAAGGGGGGAAGTGTAGGTCATCAGGGATGGCTGTTTAGAGTCAGTCTACAATCTGGGGTCATTCAGTCCCTCATTCATGAGAAGAGGGAAAACTCTGGCTCAGTCAGGTTGGTGGAATGCGGGACAGTACTTTTACTCCATCCTCTTCCTCTCTGTGTTGCAGAAAAAGTGGAGAATTGTGTTCTAAATAACAACATACAGAGTAATTATCAAACTGTAGTGACTTTTACCATAAAAATCAGCAACTGATTAATTGTCTGCATATGCAGTAATGTAAGTCAAATTCTTAGCACTTTTTGATTATCCCAGCTTGAAAAATCATAGCTTATCTTCAGTGTTTTGGTGTTGATGCCACTGTTTTAATGTGGTTACATAACTTACAGCAATTAAAAGCATTTCATTAAACTTGTTTTGCAGGTTACATATCACTTTGTACTTCACAAGTGCCCTCCCTCAAATCATCTTTGTACTTTTGGTAAGCATTAATTATATCCCGTGCCAGTCCAGCAAGATATGATAGCAGTGTCACAGTCAATTTGATTTGGCAGTGCAGAGTCAAACACCTGCAGGTCCTGGAAGAGATCAAGATTTTTTGTGGGGAGCTCAAAACTGCATAATTCAGACTTCTTTAGCCCTATCCCAAACCAACATAGAGCTGGGAGAGTGGAAGATATTGAGCTCTGGCCTTCAAAAACCTTTGTGCATTCAGGTTTCAGAGCAGGGCACTTCCCTGGACAGAGGTGAGTAGCAGAACAGGGATAATGCTGCTTAAAATTGGTGTTGGTGAAACAGGAGTGAGAGGTGTTTTGCTTGGCTGCAACAAGCCAAAAGACTGGGGCTCAATCCTCCTCTCTCCTGGTCTAACTTTATGTTTTGCTAATGCTGCAATGACACAAAATGCTCCTGGCAAGGGGAAGACATGAGTTTCTATCTGCCCGTGGTGAGGACAAGGTCAGACCTAGACTGGTTACCCCTTGCTGGGAATGCTCCCTAAAGCTGTGGTGTTTCTGCACATACTCAGGTGTTGAGGAGGCCACTGTGGCTTCTCTGGACCTCTCTGCCTTTGTTTCCTTAGGGGCAGGAAAATGACCACCCCCCTAAGCAGAACATGGCTTGAGAGGAGGCTACTGGGCAAGAGGAGGGAAACCAGGAAAAATGTGAGAAATGCTTGATGATAAGAAACAACCCTTGTAAGGAACCATATTCCTAGTCCCATGTAAAGCTTTTCCTGGATGGCAGGGGAACAGGTATGTCCTGAAGCATGTCACCAAGATGGTGCCTATGCCAAGCTGGCAGAATTGGCCACCACCTGCCAGTTCATCACACCCTGGTTCTGTCTGAGTCCATCACAGACACCATCACCAGCAGTCCTGACCTTGCTCTGTGCTGTTTGCTCTTCCTCTCACTCCAGGTGACCAGAACCCCAAATATAAACTGTTCCAAACTATTTCTCACTTGAGTCCAAGCACTCCCATTGACTCTTTTAGCATATTTTGGTCACTCTCCTCCAGGTCCCTGTCATCTACCTTCAGCACCAGGCAGAGGAGCATAAGGTTGGAGCAAATCTTTGCCTCCTCCAGGAAGCATGACAGGAGGGGAAACGGTCAAACCCCTTTGGACCTCACATCCCTGGCATAATACTATTAACTGACTTGGCAGGAGGAGCATAAGGCTTAATTAGTAGCTATTTGTAAAGAGCATAAAGATAATTTGAAGTGCAAGATGATGTATTAACCTGAAGAATTAGTATAATTAAATGCTTGAAATTGCTATTAGATATCTAATATTATTAGAGCAGGGAGTTTACATCAATAATGTAATGCAAGTATAGTTTTGATTTTCTGTTTTGAAAAATACTGCCATAAATTTAATTACAGGCTGGTTAATTATTTTATCCCCATTAACAATAGCCATATGTTAAAATAATGTTGGCTTCTCTATGCCTTTCTTGCAGATGTGACTAACATGGTTTTTGTTTCTAAGAAACTAATGCCTGAGCTAAAAACAGAGGAAAAGAGCCATCTTTTTTTTTTTCAAAATCATCTTTCAAAGGGCTATAATATGCAAATCTGGCTCCATAGTGAAGTGATATGGACAGAGGTATAAACTCTCCATCCAGGCATAGTCAGAGTTTTCTGGGATAAAGTGTTCATTAAGCAGAGTCAAACTAACAGTGGCTCATGAAAAGTGTACTCCTGTTCCCCTTTCTCATCCCCTTCCACTGTTCCCTTGGACCAGTAGAGTACTCTGACCTCATTGTGAACCACGTTGTGATGCTAACCCTTGGGAACCATAACCCTACCATATACAGAACAATTTCTGGAGGGCTGACTCCCTGAATCAACTTAGTGTAGAGTGATACAAGTGGCAGAGCAGAGGAGAGGTGGCAAGAGACTGTGCAGTCAAGGATGGAGGAGAAAGCAAAGCAGTAGCACTGTTTTAAACACCAGCTCCTTCCAAAATGGCTTTATTTGTAACATAAAGCCGTGCTGTTGGAATGAGGGGCAGCCACCCTGGCACACTACTGCCAAGCAAGGAGAAAACAATTCATAGCAATTCACACCAGTTGTGATCAGAGATGCAGCTGATCTCAGGCCTGCTGCAATACGGATTTGCCAAGGACAGGAGCCAGGAACAAGAACAGTTACACCGAAACCTCTCTCCTTCCTCCCCATCCCTGCAGTACCAGCAGGAAATGGGCCAATAGACTGTGTCTGATGGTGTAATGCTGATGCAATGAGCAGACCTGCACCTCTCTCCTGCTTCCCCATCCCTGCAGTACCAGAAGGAAGTGGGTCAATAGACTGTGTCTGATGATGTAATGCTGATGCAATGAGCAGACCTGCACCTCTCTCCTGCTTCCCCATCCCTGCAGTACCAGAAGGAAGTGGGTCAATAGACTGTGTCTGATGATGTAATGCTGATGCAATGAGCAGACCTGCACCTCTCTCCTGCTTCCCCATCCCTGCAGTACCAGAAGGAAGTGGGTCAATAGACTGTGTCTGATGATGTAATGCTGATGCAACTGAGCAGACCTGCACCTACTCTGCACAAAGATAGAAAACATTCATGCAGGGAAAACAGACTTCTGAAATAATGGGACCAATATGATTTGCACAGAAGTCATTTATTATTTACATTCACACACTAGATATAGATTCTAAGTCTACAGTCCACGTGGGGCACATAACTTGAGGTTGGCTAGGTCGCCTGTCCACGAGGCGGGCACAAATCCTCTCCAGACACCCAATTGGTCAAATGTCCATCATCACATTGTGTCTCCTTTATCTAGGTTTTGCATCCTTTGTAGACAGTTTCTCAGGCTCTCTGTTCTTATTTTTGATCTTGTTGTTTTCTTAGTGACCTTGTTGATTTCCTGAGAGCTCTGAAAAACAGACTGCAGGTGTCTTGTTATCTACAAGGATTTTGGCTGGTACACAGAATGGCATAAGTTGTTCAGATACATTACTACACATTCATGCCAGCTCCAACCAAAGGCTTAGGCAGCCCATAACTGTGTTGCCAACAGGGATCAAAAATAGGCACCTACAGAAATATATAAGGAAAATGCAAATGTAGCTTGACACTTGCCCTATGTACTCTGTCAGTCTACACATGCCCATAGCTTATGGGCTCAGGCACTGTGTAAAGAAGAATTTCATTCTGTGAGTTTTGAATTTGCATCTCTTATCTTTGTTTTCATCTTGTAGTGACAGTAAAAGCAGACAGTTCTTCTCAGGTGGCCCTCTTCACGATTTTACAAACATATATCTCAAAGTCCTCAGTTGCCTTTCATGGCAGATGAACATGGGTCTTCCTCATGTAGTAAACATCCTCTGCCTCCTCTCCTCCCTGCTGGCCTTCTTGGGTATTCTCTTTCCATATGTGGGAAGCTGGATCCTTGATGGATGAGACAAAGGACAATATTCTGAAGGTGTATCGTGACAAGGAGGATATAAAAAGAGGAGAGCCAAAACCATAAAAATATTGGTCACTCAACTCCCAGAGGAGATAAAAGTGAGAAGACCAGGGATCTTACACGTGTTCCTTTTCTGTATCAAGCTCTTTGTGAGCTACCCTTCAATTTTCTAGGAAAAACTACTATTAGCTTTTTCCTGGTATAAGACTATTTAAGGAAAATTCTACTGTTCCTTTTATTAACCAAATACTTTGAAGACTTTCCATACAGTCATGATTAGTCACTACTGACACATCCCATCTACACTGCTCTCAGAGCTGCACACCACGCCCACTGTAGGACTTTGAGGGAATTGTTTAAAATGTATTTAAGTGAATCTTTTTAAAGAGGTACTCCATGTGCTTAAGGTCAGATATTTTAAGGACCTAAATGTGCAGGTAGGGGTTTACCAGAGTTTGAATGTAAGGGCCACATGTACATCACACACTACAGAAAACTGCACATGAGCTGAAACATCCATGAAAGTCCCATTACAACTCTAAGATACTGTGGAGAATTTGGAAATCACAGTCTATGCTTTATTTGGTTGGTATTTTTACTTTTACTTTTCTTTCCATTTCCTCAGTGTCTCCATCCCATAAGAAGAATCAAAAATGCATGAAATAAGGCACCCAAGAGACAGGGACACATCAAGTGCAGCATCACCAGCAAAAAACCATGAAATATCAGTATTGTTGAGCAAAGCCTCAATAAGACCTCATTTAGTCATCCTAAGGTAGGGAAAGAAGGACTCAAACTGGAGCAAGCTCAGAGAAGAGTAGCTTGAATGGCTGGAAGAACTGGGAGCCATCTAGACATGGAGAAACAAGAACACCTTGGCTCCTTGACCAATCCCATCCAAGACTGTGTTGTATGATATGGCTGTTATACAATGTGAGGGTACCTGTGAGACACCGAAATTATGCTTAAGGAAAAGGAAAATGTTGGTGCAGCAAATTATTTATAAGTTAGCCATGAATAAGGTTAGGCTGGAATTTGGAAAGAAGTTTCTTCCAGAGGAATGTCACTCTCTGAGCCTTTCCCAGAGAAACAAACAATCCAGTCACTTCTAAGCTTAAACAGTTTGTGAAATGGATTATATCATAAGGCCACAAGATTATATCACAGCAAGTCACTGCCAGTCCTATTTGCCAACATCCTCATACCCAGATAGAGCTGAGCCAGACAAAAACAGCCTACATGAATGGGGAATCTTGGCACAGGGACCAGACTGCAAAACTTCCTTGTAAAACTGCAATCAGAAACCTCCTTTTGGGAGATCCACTGAAGGAAGCAAAACCATTCAGTAAGTATTTCTGTATTGGCAAGAAAGAGAACAGTGACTTTCTATGGCTCCCCAGTCCATTAACAGCACAATGAGGAACATGGAGAATCAGCAGGTCCAGGTAACTTGAACTCCAGAGCCACAAAAGAGTTAGGGGAGGGAGACTTAGTGCACTGCTGATAAACATTGGAAAAGCTGGAAAGTTCAAGAGGGAAGAAATGGTCCCATGTTAAGGCAGTTACACATAGAAATCAAGATTATTTGCATGACTACAGGCCAGGTATCGCACCGCTCTCAGACAAGGTAATGGGAATAATTCCATTAGCAAGACTCATTTCACAGAGAAGGCACAAATAAGAACATAATTCATGGTTCACTGTCTTATTCAGACTAGTTTGATTTAATTACTGGGGGGACTGAGCAGCTGAGTGGTGATGGTAAATAGGGCTTCTCAGAGCTTGGTACTCCTGCAGCATTGCAATTACAAAAACCAGCATACACTGCCAGCAAAGCACACATTAATTGGACTGTGAACATGCTAATTGATAGGTCTCAAACAGTGACTGTCAATGGGGAATCATCTAGTGATGAACTGCAAGGATCAGTGTATAATCAGTGCTGCTCAAAGTTTCTGCACTGTTCTGGGAGCAAATATAAGGAACACTGCTGAGATAACTTGTTGTAGGTGACACAAAGTTTGACAGGATGATAAATAATGATGAAGATAAGGCAGAATCAGCTGGAGAGAGAGCTAAACTGAGCTGATTCAAACAACCTATATTTTAAATTGGAGAGCTGGAAAGTGACGGATTTCATAGCAAAGACAGCTGACCGTCTGCAGAGTGAGGCTGCCTCTGAGAAGCCATTACATTGGAGGGATTGAGGGATCTTATCTGTCAAGCAACATAATGCAAACTCCCACAGTGACAGAAGAGGATAAAGCAATTTCTGTCTATACAAGCAAGGAAGTTGTTTAGTAGCAGCAGAGAACATATTCTGCCTCTCTAATTGTCTAAAGCTGATCCTGAAAAAAAAGTTCTTGCAGTTCTGGTGCCCTTTTTAAAATACTCTGACAAACAGGAGAAGTCAAGAAAAGTGTAATGGGAATTAGTTGAGTAAAACACTTATAATGAGAAATACAGACTCAGTCTCCTCAAATTATCAAAAACAAGAGTGAAGGGAGTTTGACTACAGTATATGCATTTGTTTTGCAAAACTGAAACCTGATAAAAAGGAAGGGATAAAAAAAGCCATGGCTACACACTGTAACCAGGTGAATTTTGAGGGGAAAAAAAGGCACTTTTCTAACAGTACGTGTGCTGCAGTATTAGAAACCACAACCTGTGGTATGTGCACCCAGGGAGCACTGCACACCTCAGCAGCCACAGGTGAGCTGCAGGGCTCTGAGGAGGGGAAATGTGTAGCTGCATTAAGTTCTAATTCCCTACTGCAGTTTGGAGAGTGCTGTTGCTGTGTATAATGGGTCAGGAGCTTTCACTGGACTGCTGATGGACAGCATGGGATATGCAAGACCTATGGTGTGCATGAAGCCACTGAGCCCTTCATACACTCATGAAATTGGGCTTATTTCTGTCTGCAATCCATTGTGGGGTGGAAAGAAACAATTTGTGAGTTGGGTCACATAGCAGGACAATGCATAATGATAATAATTGACCCTGACAGCACAACACTCCAAATGCTGATGAGTTCAAGCTTTTTAAAGTGCAGGCCAACATCCTCATTACAGCCAGAGCTCAGTGCTGATTGAAATCTGACATTTTGTGCTCCTGGAGTGCTCGGGGCTATGGGCATCCCTCCCAGCCACCACACTGGCAGCAGAAACTGTTTGGCCCCATCCTGGTCCAGCCCTTTTATGGGAGGCTTGTGTCAGATCTGCCTCTTGTGTGAGTGGGTGGGTAGCCCCAAAATAGTAAGGCTGAGAGTGGAGAAGCGGGTATGGGAGAGCCTGCTCTGGCAGCTCTGGAAGGGTTGGCACTGACCGCAGGGTGACAGGATGTTGGAGGACACTTGGCTGAAGACTCTCCAGCTGCTCCCCAGCACAGGGAAGGGGAGGGCAGCCTGGCTGCAAAACGAGAAAGCTGTGATGGAGGTTGAGCAAAAGCTCCTGGCCAGCATGTCTTCCCCAGCCTTTGTTTAATTTAACTGTGACAAGACTTTTAGGAAACCAGAAGTCTCAAAAGCCCAAAGTAAGCACAGAGAAAGGCACTGATAACACAGGAATTTGATAGATCCAGGGAGAACATTTTTCTGTGGATCATTTGGAGTCTGGATGTGCAAACAGAGCAAAGGGTGAGGCTGTGGCTGAGAAGCAGAGACACCCAGCTCTGAGGCCGCAAGAGAGCCAGGCAGACAGCCTGTGAAATCAAAGACATGTGTTGCTGGGCAGAGCAGGCAGGAGAGAAAACTTGGGAAAAGCCCGCATAGTTTGGGAACTGTGATTCAAAGAAAGCCAGTTCTGAATGAAAAATAACTTGCTGCTCCTGTCTTAAGGGAAATAGAACTTCGTATTTTCTTGTGACAAAGCAGCCATACAAAAATGTTTGAACCCATCTTCAGCTCCTCTCTGTAACTGGATTTCTTTTACAAAATCATGAATTTTATTGGGCTATTTTGGGTTAAAAGATTCAATGGATGTTTGAGAGTTTTAAACTCTGTGTGTGTGTGTGTGTGTGTGTGTGTGTGTGAGTTTGGGCACTCCAAATTATGTTTCAGCTTCCAGTCGAGGGCAGCAACTTTCTCTGCAATGTCAGCAGCCTAACTGGAAGAGCATGTTTCTAATGAGGGAAATGCAAAGTATAGCCAGAGAGAATTTAGGAGACAGACTAGAAAAAGACAACTTCAAAATATTGTTCGAAATGAGATCATTAAATGTGCATGTTTTGATCTCTGCATCCCACACAGTACAAAGGGTCCACTGGCTGCATATCAAGGGGGGTGGAAGGATCAATTCCTATCAAGGACATCAGCAGAAGTACGCAAGGATTTAGGTGTCTTGTTTCACTCGTGGTTTTTTAATCTTCTCCTTATGACTGCATTTCATTTTGAGCTTTGAACACAAGAGCAAAGGTGCAGTGAGCGACAGATGTTGGGAGACTAAAGCAGGGCCAGGCAGCAGGGCCTGGGATGTCACAGGGTGTAAATATGGGCCACGGAACATAAACACAGGAGAATGGCAGGGTCACGGGCAGTAAACAGGGGCTGAGCAAGGAGATCCTGTATAAACATGGGATGTGTAGCAGGACGTGCCTGAGCACAGGGGTTTGGCAGAAAGACTGAAGGAGTTAGGCCCCTTCTCCTTGGAGAAGAGAAAGCCTAAGGGAAATCTCCTCACAGAGTTCCAGCAGCTTTGGGGTGGCTTTAAAGAGGGTGGAGAGTGTCTCCTCACAGGAGAAACACATGAGTGTGGCAGGACCATGAGCTACTCACACAGAGACGGTGGGGGAAAGAGGATGCTCGTGTGTGGAAACAGAGCAGGTCAGGGCACGAGACAACAGCAGAACTCTGGAATGGAGAAATTTGGGAAAACAGCCCCCCTGCGTAGCAACACAGCAGTACTGCATGGCAAATGTGACAGCTCAGGGAGGAGGCTTCAGTCCTCAGATGCTGTAAGGGTAAAAAATGTGTGGAAAGCATCCATTCCTTCTTAAGGATGGTGTGTATTATTGGCTGTAAAAAGCAGCATTATACAGGTTGCCTTTCCATGGGGAGAGAGACATTTTGGAGATAAAGTCAATATGGACATAAAGAAGACCCTCTTCTGCAGGAAAGTGTTCTGTAGAGAAAAATGAACTGTTATCTTGGTAACTGATGCTTTACTGGTTAAACTGGAATGAACTTCATGTGTTTCTGCTTCTGATCTCATTGTTTCCACTGGATTTCTTTGGGCTGAGCGTGGGAATCTCACTTCTGTTACCACACCCATAAAGATGATCCATGCTGTGAAGATGATGCCTTTGCTCCAGTCACCACATTTATGGTGAAGCTGTTCTTGTACCAGCATTTGTAGGGAGCAATGTGGGAAAAACAAACATGTCACTCTGACAGAGATAAGAGGATTGGATTAAACCAAGTGGATAAAGAGGAAAACTGGGTAATTTGGAGTTTAGCTAGAGCATCTCAGTTAGTTGGCACGAGTTCCCTCCATCCTCTCCTGTTTCATCACATGTGACACAAATCCATGAGCTCCTCGTATGTGGCTTGTCTGCATCTCATCCACGGAAAACATTGAATAAGAGGTGATGTGAGCCAGCCTATGTTAAATCAGGTCAGAGCTGCTAACAGGGCACAGAAACCATCACGGTAATTTCCATGCTGCTCCACACACGAAGGACTGCAGTATATATTTCTATTTATATAATATGGGAAATAAGGTATTACATGGGATTCCAGCTGCAGATGTACTTGTTTGTCATAAGAGAGGTCATTGACATGTAGCTGATTCAAGGAAGATGACCAAGAATTTAAGAAATCTGGGCATGTATTATTTATGGAAAGAGAGGCTCAGCAAGGAGCTGTGTGGCAATTGCTGGGGGCGGAAAGACTCATGGTGTCTGGGTGAGGAATACTTTGTGTAATCTGTCTAGGAAGGGAGAAGTCATCTGATTCAAGGAGAAAAGTATACAGATAACTAAAACAACCACAGGAGGTTGCTGCACAAAGGCTCCCAGGAAGGAACAGAAGGGACGTTAGGATGCGTTTTGGGAAACACGAAAGCTTTGCAATAGCACTGAGCACACAGATGGGTCTGAGGTTTCTTTTAAAGACTGTGCTCACCACAGCTGAAAGCAAAGCCCAGGAAACATATGAGGTATCATCAAAAATCCAGCAAAATGGCATAACCCCCCTCCCCTGCCATGATACACAGGGGCAGCAGAAGTAAGTGCAGATGTCCAGGGCATCCAAGTTTGCTCCACAGCAAACAGGGAGAGATCCAGGGGTCAGCCCTGTAAAAGCAGAGATGCTCTAAAGGACCAGCAAAGGCTTGGAGAGCAAAATATCTCCTTTGTACCTTTGGCAGCAATCTCTGCAAGGAGTAGGTTGGCATTAGGGGTAGGTTAACGGTTTTGTTTTCTTTCTGCACCTTCTGGGTTTTAGGGTGGAACCCTTATTTTGCAGATCTCTGTTTTCTCTCTTGCTCTTCCAGAGTGATCCCATCTCCCCTGGGTCCTCAGCTCCTCCCTCAGCATTCAGCCTGCCATTGCCTCACCCCCTGGCAGGAGTTCAGTGATAATATAAATCCAAACTGAATTTGGTGGATTTAAGCCCAGCCTGCCTATCACTGTGCTTCGCTACAAGCAGACATATCAGTGTTATGGGAAAATTAAAAAGAAACTTAAAATACAAACCCTTTTGAGGAGAGCTAGTCCAGAACAAGTTTGAATCTGATCATATTTTATGGTTTAAATATAAATCCCTTTAAGGGGAAAAAGAAAAGCCAGTAAACAAAAGAGATAATGTAATGGAAATAATGTTTCCCTGCCCAGGACAGAGCTGCCAGCCTGAGCCCTGGCTGGCATTCACACAGAGCTACCTCACACCTACTGGGTGAGGATGAGGCCCCACAGCCACATTGATGTCATTTTATTGACACATTGATGTAGTGCAAATAAAGTAGGGCTGGAGCTGTGGCTGCTACAGGCAAGAGGAAAGGAAATGAGCCAACTATGATGTCTTTGTATACTTGCAGACTATAGGAATGTGTTTTGCTGTCCTAATGGTAATCCGGTCTTTGAACTCCCGTTCGTTCCCATTCCTCTCTCCCATGACATAAAATAATTCCTCAGGACTGTCTATAACCCCCAAACTCCTCGGAGCTTGTTCTGTGCAATGTTACACCACTGGGGCTCCTCACAGTTGTGTAATGGGGTGAGATCACAGACGAGCTCAGCCCGTGTGGCTTGCGCTATCTTGCCTGAGATGATGGTTAGCCGCACTTTAAAAACTGAAGAACATTTCTGTAGGATTACAGCCATAATTCTTAGTAGCAGCAGGAAATACAGACATGCAAGTGATCCAGACAAGCAAGAAATCCATTGATGTGGAGAAGTTTTCTGCTTATGTCTATAAGTTCATATGCTGTGGCCACAGTTTGGGAAATTCAGCCTCTATTTGTCTTACTGTGCTTTACAAACACACATGGATGGGTTAATTGTGGAGTCTGGTACAGGGGCAAGGACAAAAGCAGTGGCATGTTTTCAGATGTGGTGTTTGGCCTCAAAAGGTTAAATAGAAACCTGAACAGTATTCATGGATTTAACCTCTCACCAGATGCACCCTGATGCTCAGATTAAAGTCTCTGAGGATGAGGAACTACCATCCCATGGTGGGATTTTCCTCTCAAGTGAGTCATTGGCCTTTACCAAACTCTCATGTTAAAAGGCTATCAACATGTGAGGCACAGAGACCAAGCACGCCAGCTTCCTGGAGTTTGCCCTCACTGAACAATCAGGGGGGTTTTGCAGCCTTTTTATTTACAACGAGCCTCTGGAAAATGCAGTTTGAAGATGAGCCTGGCATGGTTTGCTGAACTGTATCCTGACTGGGAGTTCTGAGCAACAGAGAAGGGCCTTAAAGCTGTATCTTCGGTGACTTAGTTAGCTTTCTAACCACAATTAAAAGCTCAGTGCATCATCATGTAAAAAGTGAGTGCACTTGATCAAAAATAAGGTTATTTGGAAGCTTCAGACAGTGGTCTGATGGTTATCACAGAATCATAGAATTTTGAAATGGTTTGGGTTGAAAGGGTTGAAAGGTTGAAAGGTTGAAAGATCATCCAGTTCCAATATCCCAGCCACAGGCATGAACAACTTCCACTAGACCAGGTTGCTCAGACCCATCCAACCTGGCCTTGAACACTTCCAAGGATGGGGCATCCATCTCTTGGCAGCCTGTATATATTTTATAGATATTTGTATACATTTCATTCACTAAAATTAAAAGAACTAAAATTTGAAAAGCTTATCATATTGACATGTGAATATGCTGATGCAGGACAGGAAAATAACACACAGTGGAGTCACTAAAAACTATTTAGGTCATCTGGGGAGTATAAAATCTGTCCTGACTGAAGGGAAAGGAGCACCAGGCTCCCAGCAGCAGCCTGGCAGCTCAGTTGTGGTCTCCTCCAGGATCAGTGTTCAATCATACTGCTGCTGCTTCCCTGATGTCTATTACCTGTCCTTCACTGTTGACTATATAGAGTTAATGGATAATGAAAATATGCTTTGGGAGAGATTTATACAACCACATTTTATCGCTGGGTCATTTTCTGTTGGCCTGTGTGGCTATAAACTGGAGGGAATAGATTACTTAAAATAAGCCCTTTGGTCAGAGAGGATGAGCTGTGGCTGCAAAATGCCATTCACTGTCCAGAACAGGCTGAGAAGAGAAGATTGCAAATGCCCAAGAGCTTAAACATTTACACTTGGAGGTAAAACAATGACATTCAGTCACTCTGGGCCTGGTGTTGGCATTGGCACCTTGCCCTCAAATCATTCTGTGGGCTGTTTTTCTGTAGCAATGCCATCCTAGGCTGATTATAGACCAACGCCGAGCCAGACAGAGGACAGGGCTGTGCCTGTGGGTCTAGCCTGAGGGCCACAAAATGAAGATTTGACAAGAAACTAGTTTCCTGTTCGCTTGATTAAATACAACAATAAAATTAAGATAAAACATATCCACAGCCCACTGGAGGTGTGTTGTGAGATGCACCACTGAATGCTTGTAAAGTCATTTGGAATGAAAAACACTTCAACAATGCAAAGCCCTGTCCTTATGAAAGACAGTTGATTGCTTCTTTTATAAGGTAACAAAGTCCAGAAAAGTAGAATGGAAATCAACAGGTCTCCAGATCTCTGGCAGCAGCTGCAGCTCTGACACAACCTGATGCTGCAATCTGGAGAGAAGAAGAAAGCTCTCTAGCACTCAGTGACTTCAGGATGCCCACTGAATGCTGTTATTTATTCAGAGGGGTACTGCTGCATCCCCCAAAACAGGAATTCAGGCCTGAATTCAGCTGCCATCAGAGTGGCTGGTGTGGCTTCAGAAAAATTTCACCATCCCTTTATCACCAAATCTGCAGCGTTTCTGACTCAAGGTGTGTGAGTGAATGCTTCTTCAAAAAAGATGGCAATTGGTGTCCAGTGCCTTTTGAAAACTGGCAAAACTATGTGATGGCAGAACAAGCATTGCTCTTGAGTTTTTAGAAGCATTTGTGCTATGAGGATCGATGTTTGTATACATTTATGAGTCTATGGGACCCAGGATCATGAAAACCTTGGAGGGGCAGAAACGTGTCAGTAGTTATCTTGAAGAAGGTTGAATCCTTAATTTTGTTGAAGGACCTCTGTAGGAAATACTGCCATGGAGACTGATAACTCCAGAGCACAGAATAGGCATTTTATTGCTCTGTACTGAGAAATCTTGCTATGCAGTGAAGTGCAAAGTATCTTCTTATTCCCTCATTGCCAATATCCAGCTGCCCACCATAATATTTGAAATATATTTCCTGACTGAAAGGTAATTGCAGGGAACCACCACAAAAGCAGTGAGTGCCTCTGCACTGCTTGTTGGGCCACCAAAGGGCTCTTGGTGGGAATTCCTACCCTGTTTGCTCTCACCTTCTGCTGCAGCTCACCACCCCTTCAGCTGTGCTAGGGCAGAAGAGGATGTTTTTATTCCCCGTGGAGATGCTTTCAGTGATGCTATGGGTAAGGAGGTTTCAGTCACCAGTGTGGTCCCCCTCCCCTCCTGGGGAGGGCTGTGCCCTCTGCTCCAGGTGACATGGCAGTTCATGAGAGAATGCACACACAGCCTGGTGTGAAGTCCTCAGTTTAACCCACAGCAGTGGAGTTATTGTGGACAGGGATGGTTCTGCCACTGGGAACTGGAATAGGAGTCAAGCAGCCTCTGTGCCACTCCCAACTCTGTTACCTTGTGGGACCAGTGAGACCACAGGAAAACGTACAGGGCAGAGAGTATAAAAGTCATCACTTTCCCAAAGCCTTTCTCTTTACCATAAATGCTGATTTAAATGCAATTGCTGATTTAAACTTGCATTTCAGGATCATCATCAACTTGTGCAGAACAAAATGCCTTCCCTTTCCATCCTGTAAGCAAGAGGCAAAATGACTTTTTAGGAAAGCTGTGTAATTCCTGCCTGAAATTAAAGTGCTGGTTCTTTTTGGTTCCTCCAAGCTATTTTTTTACAGTTTCTTAAGCCACAGATGAGAAGGGAAAAAAGCATAACAAAAGTCCAATTAAGGAGAAGCCTTGGGAAAGAGAAAGTGCTTGTTGTTTAAACGTGAGGTGTAAAGGTAGCCAGGAAAGGTGGGTTAAATGCAGAGCCCAAATATCCAGCAGCCATAATTGTTATCTGAGCCTCTGCACCTTTAGCGATGCAGCAATACTGGTTTGGGTTTTCCCCTCCAATCCCCAGGCTCACATGTGAGCAGGTCTCCACAAGCTCCTCACTTATTGGTCTGATGAAAAATTGGTTTGAAAAATAAAACCCTGTTAGAAAAAGAAAGCGCGTGAACAGGCAAAGTAACAATCTTGGAGCTCTGGAAAAAAAATCTTGGCTCCAAATTATTCTACATGGGGAAAATTCATCAGGTGCCAAGAGAAAAAGAAAAACCCAACAGCTTTGTTTTGACTTCCACCCATTCCAGCTGATCCTATTCTCTAGGCTGAGCTTATCTTTTTAAAGAGAACTTCTTATTCAGTGAGCCACAAGCAGTGACTGCAGGTAGAAAGCACAGCCTAGTTTTGTGTAGGATGTTTCAGCTTTCAGCTGAAAGCTTTCAGCATTCAGCCAATGAAAAGATCTTCCTTTCCTGAATGTTTTTTCACAAAACTTACACCACCAAAGTGGGCCATAAGTGAAGTGCATTGAAACAGGATTTCCTTGTACTCCACTAAACACAGACAACCTGAGACCCATTTACCCTGTTCACCCATGGAAAAGGAAATGGGATGAAGAATTAGGAGAAGGAACCAGATAATGAATGTAAACACATTTGCCATTCATTCCTCACCTGACTTTTGTACAGGCTCTTTCTCCTCTGTCTTTCTCTCCCTTTGACCTGTATGTTTAAAACCACTCTGGAGGGCTTCTGCCTTTTTCAGTTTGCTGGCCTTGGTGGAGGCAAAAATTCAGCATTATTAATTTAAGCTACCAGGCAAAAGGCTTTTTTCTCAGATGGCTGCACAGATGCAAAAGGCCACAGACTGAGCATTGCTAATCCACAAGGCAAAATGGAGACAGAGTTTTATGGGAAAGAAGCAGTTTTACGCAGGTAAGTGACTGAATCTGCTGATAGAAAAGATCAGAAGAAAATAAATCATCTCACTCTACAGATTAAACTCTGCCCGTGGCACAAAAAGGGAGCACAGCTGTACTAAGGGCAGTGTTGGGCCATGGGTGTATATTTGGTTAATTAGGTATTTTTCTCCCTTCCCAACCAGGATAGCTTTGTTTTATGTCTGCACCTCTCTCTGGTCTAGCCAGCCCCAACATGATGGAAATGCCTGTTCCATGCTGCTCAGAGGCACAGGGATTCCTGTCTTTGGCAGGGAAAACAGGGAAAGCTGATGCAAGAACTTGTGTAAACATATATATACATACATACATACATACATATATATATATATATAACCTCTTCTGGAACCCATGAGCACTGATAGCTCTTAGTTCAATCGGAAGTAGCTCAGGTATATGTAGGGATCTGTTTATATTATTCAAGTAAGTATGTGTGTAGATATATACCAAAAAAATGCACATATGGCTGCATACTCCAAGTGATGTATTTCCATATGAACTCATTTATCTTGAGAGGCAGTCAAGGAGCAGTTTCTGGAGCAGCTTTCTGCTGGAAAAACTGACTAAGAGTGATCTTCCTTTGGTCATTTAATGAGTGGTGGAGGCAGATTAAGATCTCTGAGGCTTTCAACATTTATGCTTCTTTCTCCAACCTATTTGTCTTTCTTTCTTGTATTATGCAAGAGATGAGACACTCTGATAAAAACTCCTTGTGAGAGAACATGACTCAGTTTTCACAAGTGGATACCCCATGAAACATAGCCATCATTCCCTCACAAGTCTTCATATAACAAAAATAATATCAGAAGTGGAGGCAGGAGAGAAGCAGGGTCAGAGGGGTGAAGTGGAGGAGGAAGTCATAAACTTCCTTCTGTATTATTTGCACCCAGATCCTACAGCCTCTGAATCACAACTATGTGCACAAATAAATCACAGTCATCTGCAGCAGATCACCACAATTGTAATCATCACCCTTTTTACTCCAGAATTTTCAAGGTTAAAGTATTAGTGGCATAATGTGTTTGTACACACCCAAATTATACCTCTGTCATGGAGGGGGTCCCATTTCTCTAATCTCATTCAACTGTCAAACATCCCTCGAACAGGTCTGGGAAGAAAATCTAATGGAATAAACCAGGTCCTTATCCACCAAGGGAGAGGAAAACTTGAAAACTCATTGTTTTCTCAGACCCAAGAGTGGATATACCTAATTCAACCACAAATTGTTGGGCTGAGCAGGGTTCATGGCACAGCCAGGAAGACTAATTCCTTCCCATGCAGGAATTACCACATTAAACTCCCTGACCTGGGTTACACAGGAGGTCAGATTAGATTATCACTGTCCAAAATTCTGGTCCCAGAAACCAGTTTCCAGTGCCCATCTGGCTGCAACCCCAGGTAAACATGAAGAAAGAAAAAAAAAACAAGTGTGTGGTCAGGGTATCTGGTTTCTGTGTGCTGTGGTGAAAGGGCTCTCACTGCTGTCAGTAAGAAGGCAGCAGACCTTCCTGAAAACAAGAAAAACTTTAGCAGATGTCAGGGAGGGATTTTTAGGGTCATCAGTGGCCAACATGGAGCCCTCCCAGCCTGGCCTTGCGTGCATGCAGATCGTCCCTGCTGCTGACTCAGGGTTCCCAGATGCCCTGAACTTGGTTAAATACAGAGAAACTCCCCCATGGCACAGTGAGTCCCAGAGGTACAAATCATTGCAAAAGGCAGTGCTGTCAGTTTGCTCCTTCCATTCCAGGATTCTCTTCTGGGCCCTTAGGTCCCTGCTGGAGAAGGGGATGCCACCTTGCCCTATGCAGACACTCAATAACCATTTCTGCCCATACAATAACAATTTCTGCCCATACAATAACAATTTCTGCCCCAGTGAGAGACCAAACAAGCTCTGCTGCCTGTCTTCTCTCCAATGCAGCAGACAGCCCACAGCACACAGACCTGGAATGGTGTATTTCCATGTCATGGATACCCACAGCCATGCCAGCCCCATGCATCTGAAGGCCACAGTATAACTGGAGAGGTAGCAGCTCTCTCCAGTCAGCCTAAGCAGCAGAACTTTATTTCTCAAAGAGTTGCAGGAACATCTGCTCAGTAGCTGCTCACCTGCCAACACAGGCAGCAGAGCCTGTTTCTCTGGTTTGTTGGTGCTCACTTCCAGCTCACACTTATCCCTAAAGCTCCAGGATCCCTTTTCAGCACCTCCTGCATGAAATCCTTAGGCAGATGGTACCAGCAAGGCTTAAGCTTTCTTTGGAGGTGCCATGAAATCACCTGCCCATCCCTGATTACCAAACACTGGCCTCCATCCACCTGTCCTTTCCCCACCCCGGGGAGGCTGGTGAACCCAGAGCTGCTCGGTGACTAACGGCAGCGTGAGCAAGCGAGGAGCCCATCAGCCATCTAAACCAGCTGAATCAGAAGGAGCAGGGGAAAAAAAAAAAAAAAAGCTGTGTGAACAAGCACTAATCGCTTACAAGCCTCAGCATGAGCATCAGGCACATTAGTGAGTCACGGGTGAAATGTGTGACAGTGACTTGGGTGAGCGGTGGGAAGGGCTTCGCGCCTGGGCGGAGGGAGCCCAGGGTGTGCGGTGGAGACAAACCCGGGCAGCCAAGTGTTTCCCACGCACATTCCTCTGCTCCACGCACTATGAAATCCCGTCAGAAGATAAGGCATGGAAGCAGAAAGAAATTCCTAGGAGGAAAGCGAAACAGAAAAACAAAACAGCATGGTAATTTCTTGCTTGTGAAGAGCGGGATTTCCATGTGCGGGCTTGCTCCACCTGCAATTTTACATGCGTACAGTGATTTCTGATACATGCCTCTGGTAAGAAGCTTGATCTGTCTCAGGAAAATCCCTTTCTTGTTAATTTATTATTTGATATATATGTAAAACAGCGTACAATATAGCCTCAGTCCACAGAGACTCATGCCTTCAGGGCTGTGGGTAAAGGAAAGAGTACACAAGAGATAAACCAGAGAGAGAACTAAGCTAACAGCTGAGCTGCCTGGGTTCAGAGCAGCCCCTGGTGTTCTTTTTGTCATGATTACCAGCACTGTGGTAGCACCCACAGCAGTGCATGGTTCTGTAGCAACACACAGCAGGTACCTATTAGTGGGTGTCCCTCATCAGTGCAACCCTGATGCTGGACAAACACAAAAACCCTAGGGATTTTTGGGGTAATGGGAGACCAACCCTTTAGTGGTGCTGAACTGGCAAGTCTTTTAACTGGAAATGTTCAAGGTCAGGTTGAATGGGACTTTGAGCAAACTACTGTGGTGGAAAGTGCCCCTGCCCATGGCAGGGGACCTGGAACTGAATGATCTTTAAGGCTCCTCCCAGCCCAAAAATTCTGTGCTTCTATGATTCTAAAAGTCCCCCTATGAGTACCTGCATCTGAACCCTTTGCAGCAGAAGAGCATTTCTAAAAGAGTGCTGACTGTCTAAGGGCCCATACACTCCAGACCTCACCTCAAAAGGCGTCTATGCATGATGGGTAAATAGGTGAAAAAAACCCTGCTCTGTAATGAAGAAAGTATTGTTTCAAGCAGTGACCTCAGAGCCTGCCATGTGCTCCCCATGGTATTTCAGTCAGCTGCACTGACATGCAGGTACCTGCCGGGACACCGACCCCACACCCAGCCCCGGGGTGCCCTGGAACAGCAGAGCAGAGCTCGAGGGCGAGCCAAACTGAGATTACAAAAGAGCCCTGGGATGGAGAGGAACCCCGAATTACTACAGCAGCATGGCAAACAGTGGCCCAGAGCTCCCCCAGCCAAACCACTGGCTGGATGTGGATGCAGCCAAAAAGCATAGCAGGCAGCAGCCTGGAAAAGAGAGACCACCCTGGCCCAGCTCCTGCAGGGGAGGCTCAGCTCCCAGCCCATCGTTCCAGAGCAGTTCCTTCTGCCAGTACCAGCACATGGGTGAGCTTTCCATGCAGCCAGCTGTGATTGCAACACAATGACTTGCAGTGTATTAAAATTAAGCAAGCAGTTAAATAATTTTCCAAATCAGGTCGTAACACGAGACAAGATGCAAAGACAGTTTAATAGAGGAAACGAAGGGGGTGGAGAAGAAAGGGAGGAGCAGCTCAGACGAGCTGTAATATAAACCAACAGCGCACCCACCGTGATGGCTACCAGTCTGGGGGTTCTTTCAGGCACACCTGATAATGGGAGGTAAATGCCAGAAGCCCAGGCATACTGAGAGCCCACCACAGGATGGCCCATCTCCTGTGTGGCTCACGTACCTCTGCAGCCTCTGTTCCCCTCCGTGCATGGTGTGCAGCGATGCCTCGTGGTTGCAGGGCTCCATGAGGTTTGTGTTGTGTGGGCACCACCCAACCTGAAAGCCCAAGTGTGCAGAGCTGTGTTGCTGGCAGAGACTGCCAAGGCAAGCCCACGGTGTCTGCAGCTCCCTGCTCTCCTTCTTGCTACCTGCCTGCAAAATTTTCCAGCAGTTCAGCACATCTTTTGTTGTTTATTCTGCTGACCTTTGTACAAAAAACAACCTCCTTCCTTTGCAGTGAGGAGGACACTTGCGAAGAGCTTGCAGGTATTCAGCGGCTCCTGGAGCAGCTTTGGGTGCTAACAGAGTGCTAAACAGCCTTGAGCATCCCTTGTGCCTGTGAGTGACTGGCTCCAAGGTAATCTTTTTGTGGATGTGTGAGTTTTAGTTCACACTATCTCATACAGATGCCCAGGAGGGGCTGTAGGACATGTGCAACAGCCCTTCACAGACCCTTTGGTTAGGTATTAATGAGTAGCCAGGACCCTGGCTTCCAAGCCTCCATTCAATTCACACCAGTTCCTCTCAGGCAGTATGAGTTCTGCACCTCTACCACTAGTAACACTGGAGCAGCTGGTAACTTCTCTATCACAAATATACACTTGTTTTTATAGCAAAGAGGTTGACCTACTTCCATCCTAGTATGAAATGAAAAGCACCCACTCTTCTCAATGTTTCCTCTGGTCTCTCCACCATCATTACATGGCAATAAGGACCTATCTTCAGTCTCTGAAATGTCTTTTGCATCCCAAGAACGTGTTTTTCTAATTACGCCCTTCCCTCCTGTCCTCAAAACATTGTCTTTTTTCTTTTTTTTTTTTTTTAATTGTGAGTTAGAGTGAGGCCCTGGAACAGACAGGCAAAAAAACCCTGGGAAGGGGCAAGACTCTTCCTTTCCATAATATTAATGGGGCAGAGGACATCTACAGTCTTAGCCTGGCCCCAGGCTAGGGGCTAAAACAAGATGGGTGGAGGGCCTGGCTAACACCTGCTGCAACCCTACCATGTCTGGCAGGTGTTGGAGAGGCTTGGGAGGCCAGACACCCTGTCCTTGATGGAACAGGGTTACAAGATCCCATGTCAAATGAAGCCATTCCCATGGCTAATTCAAGCTGTATCTGGGGCTGCTCTATTGAAACTGCACTGACTGCTGAGCTCCTGGTGCCACTGAAATGCTCTGCCTTTCCCAAACTTCCTGGGAAGTGTTTTGAACTTTATTTTTAAAAGCGCAATTAATCACGGAGCAGAGGTTGAAATGAGTCCAAGTGCAATAAAAGCAGCCGAGCAGAGCCTGCTCAGCCCAGTGAGCATTGTTCACCACGGCCTGACTTCAGGCATCAGGAAACTTCCAGATGTGTTAACTTTGCCGCTCCTGGCTCCTGCAGGAATCTTAACTGCTTCCATCTGTATGGGGGAAAGACTTTGGAAAAGCAGCTCTCCCTCTCCTTTTACTTACATTCCTCCAAGCAGCAAGAGTTATTATCCCAGAGCCTCTGCAATTTCTGCTGGCTTCACCCTCACTGATTGAATTCTGCACCCTGCAAAGGTGCCATTCCTTGCTGCTCCCATCCCTTGGCAGGGAGCATCCTGACAGAGCCCCTCCATCAGGCAAGGACAGGCCCCTCCATCTGCTCCTGTTCTGCATGTGGCTTACAATACACTACAGGAAGGCATTTTCTCACGCTATTAAGTTTTCACTAGATGCAGAGGGGGATCGGGAATGCCTCAGATGGCGTAAAAATTCCCTTCTTGGTTTGCTTATTAGGATCTAGCAGCAGCAGCAGGCAAAATTATAGCCTGCATGAAATCTGAGTCTGCTGCTCTGCCATGGGTGAGGAGTGCACCCTGTCCCCATTCCAGGTACATTCAGCATCTCCTGGGCCAGCCCCAGAGCCTCTTCAGTTCCTCCTCAGGCCTCCGAACAGAGGAGTAATTTGTACCTGTGCAAGCTCCCTGTTTATGCCCACAGTCTGAGGGTCAGGCAGCTTTTTGGCTAAAAGGCCCCAAAATAGCACTTCCAGCTTAGTTGCTGCCCTGGGGAAGTTGTCCTTCACTCAGTCTGCTGTTTTCTTTCCAAGAAGAGGTTGCTTTTTGCTGCGTGTTTATCACCTCGCCCTCTTTCCCAAAGACTAAGTAACAATCCCATGCACACGGTCTGTAGATGCTCCTAATCATCCCAATCACATTAAGCACTTATGAAGCTTCATGCTCTGTGCTCTGTGAAGCATCAGAAATGTCTCACAAATGTAAATTATTGATTTTTTCACTCTCAGAGGATGGAGGTGAGCAGGGGCTACACTCCTTTTGCAGATGAGGAGGCTTTGCACAGGACCACACAAGGGGTGAGTGGCACAGTTAGATCAGAAATCTCTGGCTCTTAAACTGTGCTCAAACCACAGACCGTCAGGGCAGAGGAAAATGGGGAGGACTAGGTCCAAACCAGAAGTGAGCAGTGCCCAGGACTATAAACAGTTTCATCTGACACAGCTTTTGTGAAACTTGTGTAAAACGCAGAAAAGGCTGGTGTTGTCCTGGGGTTTATGACTGTGTTCCTTTCCAAAACCCCACAGACCACTCAGCCCCCCCAGTACCCAGATGAGTCCTGGAAATGAAAGCCCAGTGAAGCAGTTTGTGACCACAGAGACCTTGTCTGTGGCCAGGGCTTTGGGTGCTATCACAACAAAACTGGTAACAAAGTACAGCTGCTCAAAAGCAAACCTGCACACGAGGCCTTGGAATAGTGGAGCAGTGAGTGAGAAACAAGGAGGAGCAGGGGAGAGAGGAATGGAGATGCTTGACAAGAGGAGCTCTGGTAATCCAGGAGCTCTGGGGAAAGCTAAAATGCAGTACTGTTTACCTGTCTGGTAGCAGTAAGACTGGGTGTGTTTGCATCCAGAGTGGATGTGTTCAGAGATGTAACTGCCTGCCCTGTGCTCCTGGCTGGGAATAAACCAATGCCCTGCTGTTTGGAGAAGGGGGAACATGACTCAGCATGGAGGAGCTCCAGCCATCCTGCCAGAGCTGCCGTCCTCGGGCTGTACGTGCCCCCGGGCCACATCTTCTGAGAGGAGGGATGTTTTCATAGACACTGTGCCAGAGCAGAGGCAGGATGCAGAGACACACAAGTTACTCATCCTGGCTTAAACCCCACAGGATGTCTCAAGTGACTGAAGTGTAGGCTGAAATAGAGACTTAAACTATCAGTTTGTGGATTTTGGCAATAAGTCATTGTCTGCAGGGAGGGCCAGCATGGGATGACCAAGTAGATAACCCCAAATGACAGCAGAAAAAGCTGCCAGATGGACTTGGCCATTCCCGAGGGATTTTGGCATCACTAGTGGCTGTTGATGCCCAGGTTCTATTATGGCAATATCAGAGCAGAGAGATTGTGGTCACAGGGGGAACAATGCCTATTTTTTCTTATCTGTGCTGGGTGATTTTTTTAGCTGTTTATAAAATTTTGAAATCAAGAAGTTTCTGTCTTCTCCACTTTTTCTGCCAGTGCACCTTCTGCTTCTGAGAACAGTCCCCAGATGGGGAGCAGTGGAAATGAGATGTGAAATGAGAATTCAGATTTCACATTAGAATCAGAAATTAGGAACGACAGTTAGCTCACCTGTCCACTTTCTATGCAGGACAAATTAATTCCCTCAAATTTTCAATGCTTTCCGTGTTATTTGCTTAATCTGACGGAACAGATCTTTTATTAGGAAATTAAAATGTTGTAGCATGATTCATCAGGAAGCAGATAAAATATATTTAAGGAACTGTGTTAAATTATGATACGTCTAAACGTATAATAAAGCAAGGATTTTCATATCCAATTTATACAAAAGATTGTAAGAGATTTATTGGAGCAGACATTCTAATGCATGTTAATTTGGGGTGTAATAACAGAAATGCAAAGCAAACTGGAAGACAACACCTGTGACAGTTGTGACACAGTGGAAATAATTCAACACCACCCACTAAAGCTGAGCAAAGAGAAAGGAAATTGAGAAGTCAGGAAGATGATACCACAGAAGAAGAGAATGAGCTGTTGCTCCTTCAGAATCAGACATGGTTTCTGTCTTTGCCATTTCTTAGCTCATTACCCCTAGAACAGGCTCCAGCTGTAGTGCACTGGCTTAGCAGAGTCAGCCATCCTATTTCACAACTACCTTCTCATCAAGTCTTTCACTAGAAATGAAATCAAAACCACTTGTGATAGCTCTGTTAACTGCCAGCAATGTGCTGACTGGATTTGGAAACCATCACCCTCATCTTCCAGGTTGTAAGGTTTTCCTCACTTGTTTGCCCTTTTGCTTGGATTCTTGCTCTGTTTTCACCCATATATCCAACAGTATCACAGACAGCAGCTCCTCTGCAGTTGCACAGAGTGCTGTCCCAAGGGGGCTCACTAATATCTGTGTAGAGTAGGCAGGATTATGATGTTTTGAATACATTCTAGTGCTGGTTTTATTTACAGTGCTCCTCGTTTCAAGGATTACTTTTGATTTCTTGTGACTGATAGTGTCACAGATGTTGCACTGGGGCTGTGATGGCAGCTGGAGCGCACAATGTGAGAACTGAAATGCTGTTTAAAGCTTCTGCAGTAACCCAGGAAAATAATATTAATTTGCCTCCCATTCCATTTAAATACATGTGTGTGGACATTATGGCCAGATGGCAGCCTGTACAGGATTTATTTCTGCAGTTCTCTGAGATACTTTACAGATTTTCTTTAGGATCCACATTGAATGGTGTTTGCTATATTCAACTTGTTCAGCTGGCCTGATTCACTCTGGTCAGATATGTATAAGGGTATGTTTCAAACTTTTTTTCGTGGGAAAAAAAAAGGACATAGAAAAACAAAAGTACATCCTAACTTATTGCTGCATTCTGCAAAAGTCTGTGCTCTTCACCAGGGTTTATTTTGGCAGATCAGAGTGTGCAAATCTGCAGATCTGCCTATGGGTGTCATTTCCAAGCATGTTTGCTGTTGAAATGATCAGCATCTGGTCCCTTCCTATATAGAAGTCTGGTTCCCATGATCTTTTTAGAAGTGGGAGGAAAATAAAAACGTTACCCAAATATCATGGTGCCTTGTATAAAGGCACTCTGTGGCCAAGCTTAAGGACCTGTCTCTGCCTGCATGGGGTCAACAAAATGACAGGCATAAAAATCTGGGCTTCATTCTCTCTAGGTACTAAACCTACAAAACCTGGGTCCAAGCTCAGAAAGTCTTTCGTTATCTCTGTCCCAGGGGATGGTTCTTGTGGATTATTGAGCAATTCAGTTGCTCAGGAAGCCTAACAAAGTGCTAGAGCCCCACAGCCCTGAGCTACCTGAGCAAAGGGTCCTTCATCTGGTTGGGCACTCCCTGCTGTGAGATGACAGGCGCTGTGCTACTGCCTAAGCTCATTTTCATTAAGATCTGTCATTGGTGTGTATCTGTTTACCCAAACTAGCAGGGTTCTCAGGCTGCACCTAATTCACTCAGGCTGCGTCAGGGACTCATGGCATCCTTCTCCAGTAAATGTGAGGGGATGCTGGTGGAGTAGGAGCTCCTTTTGCTTAGAGACCTTGAGAAACCCAAAGGTAACATAGGGTGACAAGTGCTGAGGATCCAGACAGGAGTTAAAAAGAGAGCTTACCTCAATAGCATAGAGCTCTACTGTTATAGCAAAAATAAATAATAACAGCAAGCACAGTAAAGGCTGTGACTAGGACAGAAGTATTGATTCAAGCCAACATGAAGGATATTTATATATCCAATCAGGATATATAAATATATATATACACACACACATAAGCGCACTCTTGAGCCTGCAGGTACCAAAGTTGCACAGATAAATATACAGATAATTGTCACATGCATTTTACTTCTGTAGCTCTTCCCTCTCAAGGATCTCAGGGACCTTAATAGACATCCATGAACAGCTGAAGTGAATGAATATTGAACATGCATCTCCAGTGAGGAAACCTGACCCTGCTCTGAGCAGGGATGTTGAACCAGATGGTCTCCAGAGATCACTTCTATCTCCAATGATTCTGTGAAACAGCCTTAAACAACATGGGAAATCTGGGTTAGGATCAGATCCTTTGAGTCAGGTCTGAGCCAGTATTGCCTTGTAATTGTAAAGGGAAAGAATTGCAGCCAGGCTTCATCACAACAGAGCATTTCTACCTGGAAATGGCCAGCTACAAGAGTGACTTGTGCCCTTCCTTAGCTCAGTAATGGGTAAGATCTGGGGTGAGAGTTACATGGCTGAACTTATCTTGGGAATAAAATGATGCTGGGCACACCATTCATCAGACCACTTCTTAGGATGTGGATGGATGGATGGATGGATGGATGGATGGATGGATGGATGGATGGATGGATGGATGGATGGATGGCTGGAAGAAGTAGTTTCCCTCCAAGAGCGCTACCAATAGGAATTTTATGCTGATCCCATCTACTACCTTCTAAGGAAGTTGGACTTCAATGATCCTTGAGGGTTCCTTTTAATTCAGATATTGTATGATTCTAAAGCTAGTAGAACTTAATCTTTCTTCAAAGTCTTAGAAAAATTACACTCACCAAGGCAAAGTTCCTTCTTTGGATGGATGTTTTCAAAGATCTCAGGCCTTGACTTGCTTCCAGTTGAATCCATGGGAAAAAATTAACACATTAATTCAAAAGGACTTGAATTAGGTGGGTGCATGGAAAATTCCATGCTGCTTTTAGTGAATAATGACTCAAATTAACAATAAGCAATTTTCTCTTTTGGTGCAATGGTGTACTCTGGTTAAATGATTGCTACTCGTTACAGTAACAGCTATAACAGGTATGTTCAGTGCTAGGTCAAGTGGCACTGGATCTGTTTTTCCTCTGTTCTCCAAATGGCAATGCACAAATCCCTTGTACACGGGGGCAGACAGACATTCATATGCACGTAGCCCAAAATGACTTGAGCCCATCACCCTCCAAGTAGCACTGGTCCATGTGGCTGCCTGAAATTCTGATTATGTCTGTTGCATGAGGTCATTTATGTTCTCCTTTTTGTCTCCTGTACTGTCCTTTTTCAAGGCTTCCTCACTGCAGCTTCTTTTCCTTTGCACACTGTATACCTTGTTTAGATAAGACATTCAGATTTGGATATCTTAGCTTCCATGATATTTAGCTCCACAAAACCCTCTGGTAAGGCAAACCAAGCTGCTTGCCTGAGTGGTTTAGTTTATCCCTGCCATAAAACTTAAGCCTGGTGTGATGGGGGTGTGTGGGGGGTAATGGGACAAGCCAGTTGGGAAGATGCAGAGTGGGAGAGGCATGTCACTGCTGAGAATATTTCATTCACCATTCATGGGGAAGAAAGGTCACTGAGAGTGAGCCATAAAGTGGATGAATTGCCCAGGCAAGATATACAGACACCAGAGGTCATTCATTAAGTTTGACACTTTTTATGAAACTCATTTAAAGGGGGGTTCTGTATATCCTAAATTTTATTTTTCTTCTGACACAGGAAAATTCCCTTAGGCTACCAGCATCAGCTGTTCTCTGTTATGCTGCCATCTGTTATGTAAAATAACTAGAACTCCTTTTTTTCTCCTTCCCCATGGCTTTCCTGTTTTTCAGCTTTGGTCAGTTTTGTCTTTTTGGCTTTATGATGCAAAATAGCTTTTTACTTGTTAAATAAATAAAATATTGCCAAAAAGGCTTAAATTATTTAACTCTACATATAAAATGCATCATTTTTTTTTTTAATATAGTAGTCATTTGAGAAATATCCATTGCTTTGCTTTCTAGTTGCTGACTTCAATCACAATGTGTTTCAAAGTGTATGGGGCATTTATGCTGGGAGTGGAGGCAAGTCCCCTCTGGTGGTATGGTGGTGTACTTCAGATGCAAATCCAGATTGAAACTTTTAAGTATTTTTGAAATGCGAATGCTATTGAATTAAGGGTTTGGATTTAGAATTTTCATTCATTTAAGACCCAATACTCAAGTTAGTGGGCCATTTATATTACATATAAAAGTAATATTTATAGTGCCAGTCCTTAACAGGGTGCTCCATAGATGGAATTGAAGTCTTTGGCAACTTGTTAGGTTGATATGGACTTTGGAAATATGTGAAACAGGCTGTAAAACAGACTGCACAATTGTGTTATTATCTTATTTTAACTCTTTTCTTAAAACTATAACTGTTCTTTATTTTTTTCTGGCGAGCCTTCGAAAATTTTTAGGACAAGCCTCAGCACATTTTCCTGTGCACACTATACGTTCACTGTTTCTCTAAAACTGAAGAAATAATCACTGTACACATAGAAGATTCAAATTCTATCTGACCAAAGAGGTTTTACAGAAAAATTACTCTTCTGCAGATTTTCAGATGACTGTAGTAGGCCCAAGGTTCAACAGTCTGTCCTGCCCTCAGAAGACAGCAGATGCTGTGATGCCATGTCTATCCCTTCAGCTCCCTTTCCTCCTGGGGTTCTGTGCAGCTCCCTCTGTTCCCTCAGCTGGTGGAAATGATCTTGGAGTCTGCAAACTCTCTGCATCACCGATGTCTTTATAAATGTTTTTACTTTATAAATGTAAGGCACAGTGGAGTTTTTCTGTACATTAACCTAAGTTTTGAGCTAGATTTCCACGAAGAGGGAAAATGTGATGGCATAGGACCAGCCACAGGAAATTACTGATCCTCTGCAGTTATAAAAGGGACAAGAAGAGAAAAGGTGTTCACTGCCTGGTGCAAAATAGCTCTTGAGTGAACTTTTGTGTGGGAACTGGGAGGGAAGAGGCTGAGGTTTCTTCTTGGACCTGATCAAGGAGAAGCAGAGAGGGAATGACAGGATCTGCTTTCATTGGGGACTGTGGTGTCTGCTGGCCTCCAGCAGATGAGCTGCTGGAAATAGCACAGAATTCATGACCTTTATGCATTCCTAAACCATCCAAGCTCTTTTTCTAGTCTTTCAGAAGAAAAGCCACAAAACTCACACAAAACCTGTTTCTGTGTGTAGGTGCTAACTTGCCAGCTGCTCCTGTATTGTGGCTCCACAAACTCACCCCTTCCCTGGATAGCTCTCACTGTTTAAGTGATCAAGAGGTCCTGCCTAGGAACTGTGACTGTCCTGAGGGCCAGCAGTAATGAGCTTCTGGGCCCCTGCTTCCATGAAGGACTAAGAGACAGAGATTATGGGTCTCATACCACTTCAATTCAGATATGTAAATTTTGTCACTTAGGTCTCAGCTCTTCTGAGACTTCTTTAAAGTCATTAGAGGCAAAATAGGAAGTTGGAGGAAAATTTTCTTCTTATCTAACTTTGACAGTTCTCTTTGAATGAGAAAAATACCCCCTCAGCATGCTCCTTTGATGCTATACAAGGCTGAGGGAAGCTAAAATCCACTTTTCATGTTGAAATTTAAGTGAAGCTGATTCCACCTGGAGTCTGTGCCTGATGTGTACCAGGAGGAGCCTGTGGAGACACAGCAAAGCTGAAAACTGGCAAGCAGGGAGCTGAGACTGAGCATAGCAGACTGGGAAGTGTCCATGGAGATGCTGACCAGATTAGTGGCACCACCACAGACACAACCAAAGTTGCTTAAATTCACTGTCAGATGCCAGTCACAGACAGAACCAAATGTAGCCCCACAGAGATGTCACTAAGGTCCCCTGGAGTAAAGAAGCAGTGTGTTTTAGAGGTTCCTCTGCTGGAATATCCAGCATGAAGGTGTGCTCGCTGTGTGGGAATTATCCAGATTTCAGTCTTGTAGTAACACACTGGTAGACTGAAGACATTTCCCTCTTTTGTAAGAAATCATGCTTTCTTGGATCAGTTGGGGAACTTGGCAATAAATAATGGCTTTGACCATTACTCCTTTAAGGCTATTAAATATGGGGGAAATTACATATATGCAGTCTTTACTCTATGCAAGCCCTCTACGAAGGGGCGACACACCATATATTTACGGCATTATTTAACAGGAATTCTCTGGTTAGGAAACTGCAGGACAGCTGTGAGTCACCCAAGTCACAGGACAGTGGAGTTTGCTCCATGAGAAGTGTCTTTTGGGGGCTTTAAAGAGAGTTTAGAGAGATTTGTATATTAGGAAATTTGAGCCAGGACCCTGAGATAAACCTTTCTGTTACGTGACAGGCACACTGAGCATGGTGGTGAATTGCTGAAACTCCCCAGTCATGACAGCACAGCATGTTCAGCATCACTAACAGAAACAGGGGATTTATCAGTGGGAAAAAAACCCCATAACTCATCCTGTCTGCCACTTTACAATGATACATACTCAGATTTCTTCCTCTTCCACTGACTTGCAGCCACCTTCAGGGATGGGACAAGAACAGCTGTTCAAACACCATGCAGCAACCCTAAACCATGCAAGGAAGTGGAAAGATTTATCATTACTCTTCATCTCCAAGGAATTCTTGGAAGATGGTGGAAATTACTTTTCATCCCCAAGTATACCATGTCTCTTCTGACAAAAGTATGTCAAGGTATCTTTAGTGTCCCAGCACATGTGACTCCTTTGTTTTGTGCCCACCAAAGGAAGGACCCACCATTGAAAGTCTCATGGAAGAAGCAATATTTATTTTTCAGCTCAGATTTGATACATTGAGAAGAAGTGAGTGTTATGACTGAGAAAGCCTTGTTTAATGGGAATACTGAAATTCACATGCTCTGAAATATATTTTCCTTATCTCTCTGAAAATGCAGAGAATGCAAAAGGGTTCATGTAGAAATCTGGGCAAAACTCCTTTTGCTTATGGCCATTTTTGACTCTCCTGTTAACACATCACTTGATCCACTTCTCTGCAACAAATTTTTTGATCTCCCAAAAGGACGAAGGTGGAAGAGTTGTTCCCAAGTGATTATTTTCAGGAAAATAGTCCCAACTTGATGATACTGTAGGCATATTTATCTAATCATGTTTTTCTAACTGTGTTAAAAAACTACGCTGAGAAGTGCACTACAAAAGAGATATACATGATCACACAGGTAACACATCTAGCATTGTACTGGGAAGGATTGCAGTTAATTTAGTTAAAACTCAGACACTGGGCTGGGCTGGCAGGGCTTCTCTGCTTTGTTCAGGGTGCAGGAGTGGCTCCAGAGCCCTCAAAGCACAAAGAAAATCAGAAACAAGGTAGCTCTGCTCTATCTTCATGATCCAGAAACACTGTGCTTGTGATACCTATTGTCCATGTTACAGAGGTAAAGGGTTTGATCCTTCAGCTGGACTTTGGCTGTCTTACACAGGCTCTCCAACACCAGAACAAAGCAGCTAAAAGTGAAAAGCTATCTGAGGCTTCATGCATCTTTAATTTTAGACAATGAAGCCTCTATCTCTGCTTGACAGATCCAGTATTGCTCCTGGCATGGATTTAAGCAGCTGTAATGTCAAGGATTTACAAAAATTCAAGCAGCAGAGTATAGCCCAGGGCTTCAGCAAGCACAGTTTAAATTATGTAATTAGGCATTTACTGAGATGTTTCTTGGTGTGAATTGTATAACCTGTTCTTCACACTTGCTTACAGCCTTTGTTAGCAGAGACAAAAGGTACCATCAGAAGTCCTATTGAAACATTCAACCTACTTTTAATGCTGGGTTAGTAAATCCATAAATTCCAGCACTTATTAGAAATGCCATTTTCAGACCTTTACATGGAAACAGGAGCTGTTTACTACGAACCAGGTCCATTTCAATTCACATGTTTCTTGGGTATGGCCTACAGAAATCCAGCCTGGAAGCACAGAGGAGCAAGGCTGTCCTGACAGACTGCACATTGCTTTGCTGACGACTTCTTTCCTCCCTCAGCCTTCATCCCTCTTCATCCCTCTTCATCCAATCTACCTGGACTGCAACCTCCCCCCAGGGTGGGGCTCTCCCTTGCTCTTATCAAGTAGTCCCAATGCAGACCAAGGTCTGTGAGCATTTCTCTAACATACAGATATAAAACATTTTCAGAGGAATAACAGGACATTTGGAAGTGGGAATTACTTGCTTTTCCTTTTTGAGCTCCCTGCAAAGAGAGATGCTCACCAATCTACCAGGAGCCAACACCTTGTGTTGTCTTTTTTTCCCCACTCACCCTGACCTTGGTACAGCTCTAATACACCAAGATACAATATTCCTACTATTGTTGAACCTCACTTCCTGAGAGACAAAAAATCTGGGTTCTCTCCCTCTGAAAGTGACTCACAGGAAAAAAAACTCACAGGAGGTTTACTCTTCCAGAATAATTCCTCTTAATTCTTCTCGTTCTTGAGCTCAGGAAATTCTATCAGGAAATTATATAACACAAACAAAACGTGGTTTACAGGGGAAAGGGCAAAATTAGATTGAACAAATATCTTTCCTGTTAGGATGCTCATGATGAACACTGCAAATGTCTGTCAAGGGCTGCCCTTCAGCCAGGGCTGTGCTTTCTTTCCTGGCCTGAGTACTTTTCTTCTAAAAAGGAGCTTACTTGCCATCTTACAACAGATGCTAAGTGTGAAGAAGGAAATAGCTGCAGTAGAAATGTAACTTTTAAAACTGTTGCTGGTAGATATTTGTACAAAGAACTGGAGATATGATTATAGCTAATGTAAAGGAAACCACCTGTGGACCAGAAGCATTAAATTTCTGTCATCAGGGTATAAATAGTAAATGGCTTTGGCTTCCAGCTATGATGCTTACCAATGCCTGACACTTACCTACATAAAAGTGGATGTTTATTCCAGCACATTGTCTTCATTTTCTTCAAGGCTCTTTTCAAGCAAACCTTTGAGAAGCGCTGTCAGCACCATGAGCCCAAAGGCTGAGCAGCCGTGGCTGGGCACTGCTGGTGAGTGTGCAGGCCCTGCCCCAGCCCTGGCCAGGATGCCAGCATCACTCAGTTTGGAGTCCAGCCCCTCTGGAACAGCCACAGGGTGTTTATCGCTTGTGAGTGACCCACCCCAATTTTTCCCTCTGTGCAATGAGTGCTGCTCTCTGTATCTGCAGAGTATGTAAATCAAGAAAACCTCAATCTCAGTTATTGTGGCATCTAAAGAAGCTAGAAAGGAAATCTAAGTAGTTTCAATTCTTTCTGTGCAATTTGTTCCGCTTCAGAAAGGAGGGAAACATGCAGTGGCAAGTCTGACTGTGAATGTTGTTAGGGAGGGTGGATCTGTGGGTGTAACTCTATCATCCAGTGCACCCAGGTTCACAAAACAGGCCTGTGAGCCTGAGAAAAAGGGGCATAGAAATAGAGAGAAAGAGGGAATAGAAGGCAGAGTGGAGAGAGTGAAGAGGGAAAGAGAGAGGGAGGGAGGAAGGGAGGGAGGAAGGGAGGGAGGGAGG
>WAAE01023434.1:88376-116036 GCA_013400495.1 Nicator chloris | reverse complement strand
AAGGAAGGAAGGAAGGAAGGAAGGAAGGAAGGAAGGAAGGAAGGAAGGCTGAAAATAGGAAAAAAGAAATAAGAAAGAACAGACGAAGGGAGATAAAATCATACATCTTGGTTAAAAATTATAACTTTTCTCATAGTCTAATTTTCATTACTAAGTCAATATATGAAATTTACCATTAAAAATGTACTTAAGGAGAGTAACACAGCAAATACTACAAAGATGGAAATATAACCACAAAAATAAACTAAAATGGCTCAAGGCATACCAGCTCTGCACACTAGCACCAAAGGTCTCTCCATCCTCAAATATCAAGAGACAATATCAAGCCAAATTAATACCTCAGAGAAGTTTTTTTCTCCCTGACTGTTCATATCTGACCTCTGCTGGCCAGGTTTCTCTGTGATGCATTTACAGAACACCACATGTTGGCTTCCCAGGAACGGAATAGGCTGGGAAGTGATGTCTTTCTTGCATATGGCTATTTTGATTCTTCTCTCAGCAGAGTTTTTGGGCAGCTGGGGAATCCGACCACTGTTTCTGACTGTTTCCAAAGCCTGGGCAGACAGCGTTCGGCGGGCTGAGGAGTGCGGCTGCTCTCCCGACAGACAGCCGGCAGCGTGGCCTCCTTCCGCTCGCCTGCTGGGAACTCCCCGGGTCAGGTTTCCCACGGGCCAACACACCTTCACTGCCACCCAGCCACCGGGACAGCTACGACTGTGCTGACACAAAAATCCCACCCCTTGCTCACAGAATGCTTTGTGGTCAGACTGTTACTAACACGGATTTTCATGCTCATGATCTTGCTGTGTTTATATAAAATGTAATTGACTTTCCTTGCTCGTTTTAAACTTTTAGGAAGTGCAGAGAGAATGTGACTGCATGGGAACATTAATTGTAGATGTAATTTCACTGTAGAAATTGTTTAGAGCCTGCTAAAGCTTTAGACAGAGTATATGGGACTTTTTTCTTCTATAAAAAGCCTGAAGGTTAGTGTCTGTTTAATATTCAGGAGGCAAGACATGCTTCTAGCACTCAGAAACAGTGAAGAGCATCCTTGTGGGATCCCTGAGATGAGATACTAAATCTTGAACTTGCACTCCTTGTTCTCCTATTACAGCAGACATCGAGGGGTAGCACTTGTGTCCCTGCACACCATCACCAGCAGCTACAAACACATTATGCTGGCACTGGCCCAAAGCTGGACTGAACATGGAACATGCTGGACTGGCCCAAAGCTGGGTGAGTTCTGTCCAACTGCAAAGCTGCATCTGAAATGCATGTGACAGGTAGGTGATTAGTTTAATACTTCACTGAGAGGCATTCACATATGGGGTGTGCTACAGGGACCTGGGGGAGCACAAACAGACCACAGAGAGATGCATACTGCAGAGGTACAAGTCTCCACAAACATCCCAGCCGCGTGCTCAGCCCTAAATGAGAGCCATGACCTCGTGGGGAAGCGTCCCCCCTCCCGAGTGCTGCAGGGAGCATCCCAGCTCTTCAGGAATAATAACCATTTAATTTCATGTAGCCATCTGACAATGACAGATCCATGAACATTAATCACAGGTAGCCTCTAAAAGTAGCTTCAGACACAAATTGTAGTGTTCCTCAGAATTACTAACTCCTGTTTTAATGGCAGAGTTTGTGAGCTCTTGAGATTTAATATAAAGTGTATCATGCACAGGTTCTGGGAGCTTTGTGTGAACTTAAATGTACTTTCTTCTTTCGTGCATTAATATTTTAGTTTTACACTGTAATCCTCAGCTACCCACAAAACTCTGTAGACTTCTAGATGCTTGTCCCCTGTTAATGAGACCACAAGACTGATTTCTTGGTGTTATGACATCAATGCGACCTCACATTTACATGGAAAAATTGGTGGCTGAAAGTATTGGCTCAAGTCAAATCCTGAAATCCTTTCCCAACCAGAAACCTCATCAAAATCAGTAGGGCCAAAGACATAAGGATTCCGCATGTAAAAGTTTCAGGGCTGTTCTTTCAATCTACATATCTAAAAAATACCTGTTAAAATGCATCAGATCAGTTTGCTTTGTGTCTTTTGTCGCCAGCTTGAAAAATGCCTTGATGATTGCACAATCACAGTCCTTCAAAGAATAGCTCTGATTTGACTTAAAAAAAGCTTCATAATGCTGGCTTTGCCACACAGACTACACTTGCCTTTGGGATGAATGGGATACGTTCTGCCTATTGAGCCAAAATCCATGCGGCACTGCTCAGATTTTAATGAACAGAAAATCTTTGTTGGAAAGACAGGTTAGACTTGATTTTTTTTCTTAAGAAGAGAAAATATTGTCAGTAGCAGTGGGAAGGAGTCAACGTGTGTTCACTGGTTACAGCAGTTATAGGCTCTTGTATATGAAAAAGGATTAGAACAGCATGGCTTTTACATTTTCTGGGGTGGAAAATATAGTTACAGATTCATATTGATGAACAAATGCCATGAGCTCTTCCCACTCCTATTGACATTAAGGGGAATTTTGTCATTAATTTTCTGAGGAACAACTTTTGGTTATTCTCTGTATTCCAGGCACAAGAATGCTAACTGAGCAGCACAGAGATTTAACTTCATAACATGCTCATGGGACATTATAACACAGACAGTGCAGAAAACCTGATTTTAAAGATATGTCTTAGTACAGACACTGCTGTGGGACCAGGGAATGAGCCTATTATGTAGACAGCAGGCAGCCATGGAAATCAAGGACCGCAGACTGAATTTAAGTGAGTTCTTACTGTAAAGCAGGAGATGATAATGTGATTCATGGATGTATGAACAAGGAAGTAGTGAGTAGGAGTGGGGAGCTGATCTTATCTCCCCCTACTGCTCTGGTAAGACTAACACTGGCAAAATGCATAAAGATCTAGTGCCTTGTATTTTAATTGTAAAAGCTGGAGACAGGTCAGAGAGAGGATGAGAGAAAACTGTCTCTCTCTAGTGAAAGCCTGGAAGGGATCTCTCTGCTTACCTTATCAAAAAGATGGAGACATGGCTTGATTAAAGCATACAAGTACCACCACAACAAGATAATACAATATGCAAAAGATCTTCTTCATCTAGTGGAGAGAGCATAGCAGGAATCAACGGCTGGAAGCTGAAGCCAAACAAATTCATACAAAGAAACCCAGGCATGCATTATTAATAGTAAGAGCAATTAATCCTGGGAACTACTTACCAAAAGGAGGGCTGGATTCTCTGCCTCTTGATGTTTTCAGATCAAGATTGGATGTCTTCCTAGTAGAGATGCCCCAGGCAAACCCCTATGAAAGGGAAGCAAGGTGAGACATAATAGTCCGTGATACACCATCAGGCCAGTTGAGTAGACAATCCTGTTCTTACTACTCACTGGCTCTATCTCTGCTAGTAAATTAAAGTGTCAGGACCCAGGCCCAGACTTCAGAACATGATCACCTCTGCTATTAAATTGTTAGGACAGTCCTTCACATGTTGTTGACCAGGGTCAACCGGCCCTCTCCCAGACACACTTAGCACAGTTTGGGAACAAGCATAGTCCAAGGTCACAGGAAATTTGGACATGGGCACCATATTTTGGAGAGGAAAGGAATATAATAGCGGTACATACTGACCAGACCACCCTTTGGCCAAATCCATTTTCACCTGTGTTACTTGCAAAGATTTGATTCAGCTACAGTAGCTCGAGGTTCGACACCAACCAAGAGAAACATCTGTGAATCAAATATTCCAGAGCCACCTCCGAGTAGGTGGAATGATGTTGACACACTCACAGCTTTGAAGAGCTCTAAAAGGGAAAAAGGAAGAATGTATTGACATATTTTGAATATTCAGAAAGGCTAATTGTTTCCTGAAGTAACTGACATTCCATAGGAGTAGTGTATTCCTGCCCGTCATGTCCATACTAGATGGAGACATTGAAGCAGTGCTTCCCACACAGCCCTGGCAATTAGGCAACATGGAGCCTGATGACTGGGATCTTTTAAATGTCAGCACAGCTTCCTATTCCAGTGCTCACCCAGCACTCATTAGCAGCATTGAGTTAATGTGTTTGTTGCTGCTGGTGATGGTGTGCAGGGACACAAGTGCTACCCCTCGATGTCTGCTGTAATAGGAGAACAAGGAGTGCAAGTTCAAGATTTAGTATCTCATCTCAGGGATCCCACAAGGATGCTCTTCACTGTTTCTGAGTGCTAGAAGCATGTCTTGCCTCCTGAATATTAAACAGACACTAACCTTCAGGCTTTTTATAGAAGAAAAAAGTCCCATATACTCTGGCTAAAGCTTTAGCAGGCTCTAAACAATTTCTACAGTGAAATTGCATCTAGAATTAATTTTTTCCAGCACTGGTGAACCTGGCAGTACACTAAATATTGCATGGGCCATTGGGCAGTAAAGACAATTGGGCAATAGTTGCTGGGCTACCACTGTGCATATCAGAGGCCCCTAATGTGTTAGTTTGTCTATTGGGAGACGTGGGACAAGGGCCTGGAATTATAGCAAGCCCCTATGTAAAGATTTCCCGATTTCATCCCTGTTTATAAATCAACCAACACAGAACCCCCAAGAGAAAACAAAACAGTACTGCCACTTCTTTCTAGTGTAAGAAATGAAGGCAGAAAGGCCAGGTGCTTTTGGTCCCTGAGATGTACAAAGAGAAGTGGAGAGCAGGTCTCCACTGCAGACCTTTGTGCAGAGACACCACGTGGCTTTATGGTCCTGGATGCCTCCAAAACAGATGTCTTGCTCCATGCTGAGTACTGAAGTGCCACTTCTAACTAACAGCCAGTACCTGAATGAGGGACTTTAGCATTAGTTCCCATATCTCCCCAAATCAGCCTTTTGCTTGGTGTGTATCAAAAAACTCTTGCCCAAGAAAACAGAGCAATTCTGAATCTCTCTGAGACTCTCTAAAAGAGCTCCACAGCTGCAGCAAGGGAAGGCAAAAAGACCCTTTTCAGTTCTCTTCTGCAAGCCTGAAGATCCTATGCTGACAACAAGGTCATCTAGCTCAGATCAAGGTTTATTATTTTTGTGAAACTCAGATCACTCAACACCTGGAGGCAATTTCCTAAGCATCTGCACTTTTACAATGTGAAGCCAAGGTGGGATGAAAGGGCAAAACCCAGTCAATTCTCAGAAAATCTGGAACTCCTGGGCTTTGCAAGCTTGCCTTAGTTAAGTAAAGTTGCCGTTTGCAGGATATCCATGAAAATCTTCTGGATTAAGTGAAGCAACACCATGGTTGTGGTTTTCACTTCATTATATGGAACACACTTATTTTAGAGAATTTCATTCACATTTTGTGCTGGCTTTAAAATATTATGTTGTCATAAAAGGTGGATATAACACTGACAAGCAGCTCTCTGAAAAGATGATACAAATACATCAGTGAGTGTAGAGAGGCCCATGGTTTGGCCATCACTCATCCCAGGCCAGCTTGTGCTCCTGCAGTCACAGCCCAGGCACGGTTCAGGAGCTGAACCCCTGCCCAACAGGCATTTAGGATGAGGCCACACAGTTTTGGGGAGAAGGTTGCTTACCTCTGTAGCCATGAGGAATGCCACAACTCTAGGCCATGTGGCAGAAAGATTCACAGTAGTGCCATCTAAGGATTTATCTTGCCGGGACATGAGAGGAAAGGAGCAAATGAAGCTCTCTGGAGCAATTCAGACATCAGGACTTCGCAGAAAAAAGCAATTATTAAATTTATTGCATTAAGTTTAGGTGTCTACATCTAAGTGTCAACACATGAGATAAAGGAGAAGTTGTTTTTATCACCTGAGACCTTCTTGGTGCTCTCTCTGGTTTCCAGACAACAGAGCAAGCATCTTTGGGACTGTGGGATTGTCAATTCCCACAGCACCACATATAAGTCTTGTGTGTCCCAGGACATGTGTCTGGCCAACAGAGCTGAGCCCACAGCCCTTCTTAATACAGAGCTGAAACCTACCCCAAACTCCTAAAGGTATAATTTTTAAATTTGTAATAAATGTCATTAATTTAAAAAGACAGAGAAATAAAATATTGGTCTTTTAATTGAGATAGAGATTGAAATGCTACTCTTAGTTGTTTTGTTCAAAGCATAGGAAGGTATCATAGATATCAGGGCTTACCAGTGTGGATTTCCATACTTTGTATCACCTCTTCATTCTGCAATTCTAGGTACTGAAATTTCGCCTGTGTGAGATGCCATTGCATTTTCAGAGAAGGTCATGGGTGGATCATGTCTCTGGATGCAGCACTGATCTCTAATGTTTTTTAATATTTCTACAGAGCATAGAAAGCAAATGTGGGTTAAAATCCCAGGACATATCTATGCTGCTACTGCCCCCTCTATGACAGTGACAGTGAGTTTCTCAGCCTGAGGCTCTGCAGTGTGAGAACTTAGAACAAACAAAGGGACAATAGCAAGAACAGAGTGGTTTGGCAAATAAATGAGTAAGACACTTTATTGGGCACTTCCAGAGTTGCCAAACTGAGCCTGAATGCATGACCCGGCATCTGTCAGGACACGTCTGTGTCCATGTCCAGTCTCCTGATGGACATGTTGTCAGGCAGGCCTGGCTCAGAGATCTGCTCCTGATGGTCTGCTGTATCATAGAGAGAATCTATCCCAAGTTGGAAGGGGCCCATAGCTGGGTTATGGAATGTCTTGAGGTGATGAGAGATCCTGGGAGCATCCCTCACCCCATCCTTGTCACCCCATTTTTTGGGTTTTCTCTTACTTCTGTAACACTTTCAGCATGGGCTGCTAAGTTGGGTCCAATTTTGAACCACATGTCCTTGGAAACTGGAGCAACCCTGTCTCAACCATACATTCAGAAACTTGGGACATTAAATGTTTCTGTGCACCTTGGATTAGGCAGTGTTTCACCAGTGACAGCAGCAAGGTTTAACAAAGTGTTTTAAATGAACAGAACTTTATTAGAGGGAAGGGAGGGAAGGAAACATGTAGGAATGTACTGAAGGAAGCAACAGTTGGGGAAATCTGAATTAACATGCAGCCAGCCTTAGGCTTGCCCCTCAGTAGAGTTATAAAGGAATTAGCCTGGACTCATCTTTCTGCTTGCAGCTGTGACAGTGCCAAAGGGACAGCACTGCCCTCCTGCCTGGTCCCATTCACCTTGAAACATGCCTGTGCTCAGGGTGTTTCAGTGGGGTGACTGCTCAGGCCATTTCCAGGGCTCTGAGTATCCCATGGACAATGTTCTCAGCCCTGCTGGTGTCCCCATGGAATCATCAGGCCAGGCAGGTGCTCCCAGTTGCCCCAGACTGGTGCCCAGTACCCTCCAAGGTGCAGGTTTTGCCATGGGGTGCTGTGGCTCATGCGGTACCAGCTCTTGCTTACAGCCAAGGACCTGCTCCCCGCTGCAGTCACCACTTGCTTAGGTCACCTCTGGGCCACCAACCCACAGCTCCCTTGAGAAGCTGAGGATGCCTCTTCTCCAGGCTCCCTAATGGGGCCAGTGAACTCTACACCTTTAAGACACCCAGGATCATGTTTACAAGCCTTCTGGGAGCAGTGGTTGTCTCCTACCATGGGTTTTCACTGTGCCAAGGCCAAACAATGTAAAGTTTCTAGCTATTACTATTGCAAGTGACAATGATGGTTTCCATGATACAATACTACATGGTCTGTGAGGGCGTTGTAACTCTGCCTAATGGCCAGAGGTGATGGGAGTGCAAGGAGGGATGATATCCCTCAGCCCCCTGACGCCCAAGAAGAGGGATGTGTGCTCAGGTACAGGAGGAAGAATGACACAAAAGGAGGCAAGGAGAGAAAACACAGAGAGCAACAAGGGGGGAAAAAGAGTGGGCAGAGCACATGATATGAAATAGGTCAAAAGAACAGGATGAGGTAGAGAAACAGCCCATCTGAGACATGGTGCAGCCATTTCCTACTCACAATGTTTCATTTTCCCTGAGGATACCCCAGTGCTTTTCCTTCTTCCCCTACAAATCCTCACTATTGGCACACTCTGTGACCTTGGGGCTGCAGGCCAGGACACCTCCTGCCTGGACAGCCACAATGGCCCCAGTGACATCCAAAAGAGCCTGAAAATACTTGTTTCCACCCTCAGCACTGATACTAGCCTTGAAGGTTCTTATATCAAGAACAAAATGCGTTTGGTTCAGGTTTGCCAAGTGCTATTACAATCCACATTTGTATTTCTCCAAAACCTTCCTGGGTCCCAGGACATATTCTCCCTCTTATTACATGTTACAGAAACTCCCTTTGTGTCGTCTCCCCTCCCTGCACATACAGCAAAGTATGGGGTTAACTGAGCTCTTCACAGCGCTTGGATTTTTGAAAAATGGGCCATGGGCATTGTTTCTTTCAGTGTGTTCCCTCCCATGGCGCCGTGGGTGGCAGGTGTGAGTGACATGGTGCAAAGTTCTGGCTGCTCTGACTCCCTGGGAGCTGCAGCTGGGTTGTGGGCAGTGCTGCTGGCCCAGCCCGGGAGCGGAGACACGGTGCTGTTGTGATGCCTTGGGAAGGCTGACCTGGAACAGAGACTGGACAGAGCTAGAGAATAAAGTAGATATTTATTGAAAGGCCTTTAACGGTACACCTTTGTGAAAAATAAAAGTTCACTCTTAGAATATTTTTCAAAAGTTTAATAGGGGAATAAAAAAGGACAATGTCCTGCGCTGGGGTGTTCCTGGGGGCAGTACAAGAGCCTTGCCAGGGCTACACCCAAGGTGGGTTTAAAATGGTCACAAAATGGATGACCCGTCACAAGATCTCACACTTTTACAAGTTATGGTCCATTTGCATATTGGGGTTTATTTGTCCAATTACAGCTTCAGGTTGTGAGGTCTCATTTTTCTTGTTTTCTCTCTTTAGTCCACCATTGTTTATGCTTTTGGGCCTGAAAGTTGTTCTCATGGCCCTTGGTCTTCAGCAGGAAAAGGATTTGGTTTGTCTGCCTACTCTGTGAAGAGAGCTTACTAGCACTTAATATGAGGCTCAGAACTACACACCTAGGCAGCACGGAATCTGAAAATCATGAAAGCTAAAACTTAAGGCATCAGTTGGGTTTGATAAGGGCGGGTTTGATGCGGGGACCAAGCCGGCAGAGCGAACGCCCCTCTCCCAGCCCCCGAGCCAGGCTGCCTCACTCCCAGGAGCTGACTTATGCAGATACACTAATCAAGGGAAACGTGAAATATTTGACATTCCTCGCACCCTCTCAAAGCAGAAAAAAATACAGTAATCAAGGGAAATGTGAAATATTTGACATTCCCCGCGCCCTGTCACAGCAAGAAATGCTCTGGGTTTCGTGCCCTGCAGGCACCTCGCTCCCGAATGTCCGCGTTCCTCGGAGCACGGAAGCGGCCCGTGGTGTTCTACCGGAGAAGGAAATACCTGAGCCGTGCCAAGGTCGGTGTGGGATGAGGAGGAAGAGCAAACAGCCTCAGCACCCGCGGCTGGGCGAGGCCGTCCTTGCGCCGGGGGCCTGCTGGCAGCCCCACGGGCATCGGGATGGAGTGACAGTGCCAAGTTTCTCGCAGCCAACAATGAAGAGTTGTGAGATGAAATGGAGATTTTCCATGTGGAAGGGTCCTGATTCACATTGAAAAAAAAAAAAAAAAGAAAAAAGAAAAAACCCAGTCTGCTGCCACATGCCTAGCTTGGCCCTGTTACAATTGCACGCGATTTTTGAGCAGCCCTCCCCGTGGCCGGGGCAGGCATCAGCCATTTTGTGCTTAAGTACAAATTAAAGGATGTCTTTGCTTTGCCATCGCCTGTCCTCTCTGTACCTCATACAGCTGATCTTTATACATCCTGACTTTACAGAAAAGGGCAAAACACCCAAGAATTCACTTATATTGCATCAAAGAGAATGCTTTAAAAAACCCCAAACAAAACCACAATCCCCCCTCCCTCCCTCAGGTGGAGATTTTGGGACCTTGCAATATCAATCTGGCAGTTTGAGCTCCTGTTTCAATGGAGTGTCTTCAGGAAATAAATCTTACTGAAATCTGCTTCTCCATCACCAGAAGAACCACCCTGGATAAATCCCACCTCTCTCCCTTCTGTAAATGGCTGTGATGATCTCACCTGCACTGGATCTGCATGGCTTAAAGTCAGCAACAATGTAGAGAAATAAAATTAGCATTTTCACCATTTCTTTGTCAGATTTTCATTTCCTAATTTCTCTTTCTTACCTACATAGGAAGGAATAAAGTGAAAGCATTTCTGCCTGTGAGACAATTAATTCCTCTTTTTAATTATGAGGGTGTTTTGCCATAAATGTGGTTTAGCTTCTACCCAGGTTGTCTTCTGCTTCTCCCACTACTTCTCAAAACCTTTAAAATATATAACATGTTATTGCTTCATGGGCTCATTGACTCCCACATTGTGCTGGAATATGCTCCCACAGGAATACCTATTAAGTCAAGTTTTTTAAAAATTAAAGGGGCTTTAAACAATCCTTCTCCCTGCCAGTCTTGATTGCATTGCTGAGGACAGACAGGGCTGAGGCTGCCCCTCTGCCCCCTTCCCATGGGGTCTGGGGGGTTTGAATTCCTGCCTCCTTCAGCAAGGCTGCTTTTTTGGACCAATTTCTTCATTTATCACCCCTGCAACACCTGTTTCCATTGTTGAAATGTGAAAGGAAATTACCCCACAAGTACCCAGCAACCAGAGAGGGTTAAACGTGTCCTACAGAAACTTTCTCTATCTGAAAATTTTGGTTAATATGAACCACAATTATTTTTTAGACTATGTGTATCTGCTTTGGAGAGAGGGAAAAAGGGAGTGATTTTTGCTTAACACAGGAGAAAATTATTGCACAAAGGTAACTAAGAGATCTTTGCCTAGACCTTTGCCTAGACTAGAATTCAAATGTCCTCTCTACAAATAGCTGGACATGACAATAGGGACTCGACTTTTCCTCTGCAATCTATATCTGAATATGAAAAAAACATTTCCTGTTTAGGCAGAGATTGAATAAACAGTCAGAGGAGAAATTTTGCCTTAGGTTGAACCAAGAAACAGAAGTTGGGGGTTTCTGGTGATGAGAAATACTTTTGTTAACATCTAAGATATTTTGATGTAAACCAATATCTCTTGGGGGAGATGGAACTTAAACCTTCAAAGGCTTTTTTTTTTGGTAAATTTAGGATGATTTTAAAATTCAAGATGGCTTTCTGAAGTGAAAAGTAAAAGCTTCCCAGAATTGCGAAACCAAAAGCCAGGAAGGGATACCAAAGTAATATTTCAAAAAATATGCCTCCATTTTCAGGGTCAATATTTTTGGCCAAAGTCAACTCAGATTTATAAGTAGATTTATTCTTTCTAAAGGTGTTTTGATTTTGGTGGGGGGTTTTTTTGTTGTTTGTTTTGGGTTTTGGTGGGTTTTCTTTTTGGGTTTTTTTTTTTTTCAGGAAAAAACATACTGTTTGAAAAACTAAATTTAGAAAGCTTCCATGTCCTCTCACCACATCTGGAATAAGGATTGTGACCATTTAGTTATGCTGAAGTAGGTAAGAGGCTTCTCCCTCACTCCTATTATTTTTTCATCTTTAAAAATAGTGGTTTCCTCCGGTAGTGAAACAAGTAATCGGTTTTCTAGTTGGATTTCTTGCCAGGCTGTGACCTGTCTCCCATGGGAATGAACTCCACTCCAAACTTTCTTTCTCATTTAATGCCTGACCAAGGCATAGGAGCAGTTTTGAACAGGAAGATTGTCAGCAAGCCCCGTGTACTTGCCAATCCTCTGGCATCTCACCAGGCTGCAGACAGAGAAAGAGGTGGCAGAGGAATTATCTCAGGCAGTGGCACAGTCTCTTGGCAACTAATTCCTGCAGGCAGCAAGAAAAAATTGTCCTCCAGGTTTGAGGCTTTTTTTATTGTCCAAGGAAGAGAACAAAACACTAATGCATTACTTTCAGTGAGCTACCTGTAGGTGAAACATGTTTAATTTCTTGAGCTGGATATCTGTTACACTATTGTGAGTAATATCAGTAGGATTACGGTGATTTTGCCACTCCTGCAGAGTCAGAGAACGGCAAACTGAAATCGCTGCCTTGATCTGCTCTGCCTGTTTGCTCTTGTAAAAAGGCTAGGGACTGGTTTTCAAGTGGGACAGGTTTTTGAGGGCTCATTGTCAACAGCTGTAAGTGCTTTCAGCACAGCTCACACCCAAAGGCAGGTCAGCAAGCATTATTTTTTCTTCCCTTGGAAATGTACTGAGCAACGCCAGAGATGCAATTTTATGTAACACAGTGGTGTGGTATGGCATTCTGCAGGCAATTTAGGGGCCTTGTGATCTAGACTAGCCTGAAGAGGCAAGGTTACTTCAATAAATGCTCCTGCTTCTATGGTATCATCAAAATAAAAAGTTTTACACGACCTCAGCTTCAGGCATGCTGGTTTTCAATGGCAGCATGGTGCACTGATGCACATGGGAACTCCAGTTTCACAGCCAAAAAACGTGCCACAAATTAATACCAAAAAGTTTTGGCTTCCCCTATATTTACAGGACCAAGATGCTGCCATGCATGTGATTGTATCCTTAGATTTTATGGCAGTTTCCTTCTGTGGGCAGAAACCTTAGAGGCCTCCAAGTTAATATAATTAAACCAAAGTAAATGCCAAGGGAATAAGGGCTGCAATATAAACTGCCTAAACTCTGACTCCTCAGTGGATGCCTTGCTTTTACAAGAACCACCAAGTCAGAGTATGACCCTGAGTGCCAAGCCATTGCCTCCAGGCTGTCCTGGGGAAAGCAAAGGCTCATCTTGCCATCTGCTAATTCTCAAAAGTGTGTAGTGAAATACAACATCTGAAAGGGCAGGACTGAGCTTTACATCACTTTTTAATTCAATGGCTGGTTCATTCAAATAAGATTTACAAAGATATTATGCAATTTTGCAGCACGCAGTCATCAGGGTTGTGTAATGAATATCCAACCTGCAGCCTGCAAGCCTTAATTGGGTGTAGATCATCCCATGACCACGCTCGGGAAGCAAACAGGGGCCGTGCACCAACTGAGCTTGTAAAAATGTCTTGAAGTTTCTGACTCAGTTGTTGTCTTATATAAAAGAGAAATGCTACAGAATTGTGAAACCTTGTGAGTTATGCAAGGAGGGAGTTTAATTACTATTATTGAATTTGTACAATTTTTGCACTGCTAGTAGCTTTTAATTACTCATTACATTTTGAGCACTTGACAATTAGAAATAAGAAATGCAGGTAAATTTGTCCTTGATACTGCTTTTAGAGTAATGGAAAGTCAAACATCTTAATTTACAGAGATATTTTAATTTATACATGGTATAATGAAAAAGCTAATAAAAATCTTATACATTCGTTTCTCCCTGAGAACTTGTCAAAGAGATTAAACATTTCTCATTAACAATGTTTTAATTTCTACTAGAAAGGTTTTCCTACCTTGAAAGACTCCAAAAGCATTTGTTAATGTTACCAAAAAGCATTTCTGGAAGTTACAACACACACACATCTATTTTCCGGCCTGCAGTTTACTGAGAATATTGACATAGTTTCTTGCAAACAAAATGTGCCAAAAAGTTAGAAATACAATATTTATTGCTAAATGTATGAAAATCTAATAATAAAAACTTAACACAATTAGTTGGAAGAAAAAGCTGTTTATTTCTCATTTAAAAATTGTAAATGTATCATCAGGAAGGAAAACCAGAAACTTAAGTATGCCTTATTATCTTCCAAAGTTTTTGAGTGCTAATGGAGTGAAAGACAGAATGCTTTGAATTTTTTTTTTTAACATGGACATCTGCAAGCATTCTTATAGAGAATATCAGAAGAAAAACAAGCAAAAATGCGTTTGATAATGGTTCCTACTTGCACTTGTAAACATGGCATAAGCACTCAACAGCAGGAAATGGACATCAGTTCTGCAGTTATGGAAAGAAACATAATGTACACTAGGCCAGAAAAAATATGATTATTTCAAATAATGCTGACCTCAGTCTCCCTTGTCCCTTAGCATAGTCCCCATGCCCATGGCAGTGACAGTCACTGGACTTAACTGAATTCTCAGTTACATTTCTGTTGCCACTACTGGATTTAATTTATTTACTTGCTTTATTAGGTAGTTAACAACTTGTGTGAATTCAAGTGTCTGTGATTATTGATACCAGTATTGCTCAATATTCAGGATTGAGTCTCCACTGATTTTATTAACCAGCAAGAGGTACAGAGCCTAAATTGTGGTAATGGGGGGGAAAAGTATCACATTGGTATCCCCATATTTTTATAGTTACCACTTTCCACTTATTCTGTGCTCTGCATATCCTCAGGGTTGCAGCAATTCGTTATGGTGGCTGATCTCAGGTTAGTAATTTAATTTTTTTTGTTTCCATGTAGCAGAGGGATGGCACATATAAGCAAAGCATGTCAATTTGATTTGAGTATTTTGACTTCTCCTCTGACATCTTTACAGCATAAGCACAACAATAATAAATCTTTGCCACTATTTATTTTTTGCACCCCAAATCCCTGGCCAAGCTCAGGAGATGAATGTAACTTATTTCTGCACAAAAGTGATGATTAGATTTTTGCCCTAAAGGTTCAAGGTGGCTATAAAAATAATTGAGTCACTACCCATGGAGGTATTTAAAAGAAAGACATGCAGATGTGGCACTCAGGGACGTGGCTCAGTGGGTGACTTAGCAGTGCTGGTTAATGGGTGGACTCAGTGATCTTAGGGGTCTTTTCCACCCTAAGGGATTCTATGATTCTGTGAATTAACATAATTTCAAGGTTTATTCCCACAGCCGGGTTTTCCTGGTAGCCATAAGGAGATGGCAGCATGTGGAGGGTGTTTTGGGTCTGAGTGTGTCCAAGTGCTGCACAGGACAGCCCGGCAACCTAGGCCAGCATCCCAACAGGTACTGGTGCCTGTGCCTGGACCTGTGCCCTGCAAGCCTGGAGTTTGCTGGTGCCAACACACTCGACAAGGTCAGACTTCCAGCTCCAGCCACTTACCCGGGGCAGTTACGAAACAAGGCCCAAATTACATGAAGCTCACACAGCCCAACAACAGATATTTATTTAGCCTTGCCATTCTCAGGCAAAGTTTTCAGCTGGGTGGTGAAGAATTTGATGCTAAACACTGAAGCCAAAAACCCCAAAGGCCAAGAAGCAGTGAGAGGCAGTGGCACAGAGCTGCGGATCCCGGCAGCCTGCGGTGCCCCTGGCTCGCCTGCCCCTGCTTTGGGTTACACAGTGTGGGTGACTCAGCCAGGGAGAGGGAGCCCCGGGAGGGGTTGGAAATAAATGTGTTTGGAGGAGGAAATTGAAGGAAGAAGAGTATTTTCTGTAGGGGAGTAGAGTGGTATGTAGGACTGCGTGGTGGAAATCCAACATAAACCTTGCACAAGCCTGACTGCTATGATCCCCACAACTGTCTTCTCATTCCTTAAGTAATTGAGGCTTCAGCTCAGCAAAGCATTAAAGCTCAGGCTTCATTTTAGGCTGTCAGTAAGTGCTTTGCTGAACAGGGGCTTAAAGTATCAAGCTCCTTGCATGAGATTTATCCCACCTAATTTTAGACATTTGCAGTGCAGATATTCACACCAGAGTGACCCCAGTCTCTCCCCACTATGAATGAGGACAAACAAGCATCTCTGGGGTGCTGTTCATTAGGCTTACTCTACCCTAGAACAAGAAATAGCACTCATAGAAGTATTTGCAATCAGAGCTCAAAATAGCTAAATCAGACGTAAACATCCACAATCTGTGTACCTACATTCACGCACCTGAACCACAACAGCCTCTGATGACAGATGAGTAGGAAAAAACCATACCAATTGGGAGAAATCAGGAAAATGCAAACTGAATTTTAACAGAGAACGGAAACTGAAAATTATTTTCTCCCTGAGAAAGTTACAGTTGGAATTGTTTTTAAGACAAACAGAGGAAGAACAGAATAGGCCATTGTTATTCTCTTGTTTAAGGCATTATTTCTTTCATACTTGCATTGTCTGAGATTGCTTCCCTGCCTCCATCGGTTACTGGGGGTTCCTGCTCACCCGCCTAACTTTTAGAAAGCTGTAGTTAGGTGAGGTTAATCTCCTCTTGTGTCAGACAGATATTTTCGAAGGAGGAATCTCAAATATTTGAGATATTTTTGCAAAGTTATTTGATTTAGAACTCATGTTTCTCTGAACATTGAAAAACATTGCTTTCCCTGCGTAAGCAACTGCGATGTAAACTTCTGGGAATCACTGCAAACATGGGAATGCCTGGAATCCCTCTGGGAAATAACTGCAAAACCTTTAAACCCTGTTATCTCTGAGAGCACATATTTTTGTTTGCTTGAATAGCAGTGGGAGAGGATGAGCGATTGGTGGGTTGGGTAGTAAAGCCCTGTGCTGTTTCTCTGCTGCTGCCTCAGGCTGCCTGGGGGAAGATGCTGGTTCCTGGACAAACACCCCTGAGCAGAAGAGCAGCAGCTGTGCTTGGTGTGAAGTGGTGGGAGGCAGGGAATGTGTGGCAAATACAAAAACAGCAGCAACAACTGCAGCTGTTGAAAGTACAACACTGTGACCAGTACTGTTAGACTTAGCTGGTGTTTAATCACAGAATCACAGAATGGCTTGGGTTGGAGTTCCAACCCTCTGCCGTGGTCAGGGCCACCTTCCACTAGAGCAGGTTTCTCAACACCCCATCCAACCTGGTGTTAAACACTTCCAGGGATGGGACACCCACATCTTCTCTGGGCAACCTGTTCCACTGTCTCGCCACCCTCATAGTAAGTAATTTCTTCGTAATATCTAATTAAGAAGAATATCTAATTAATGTGGTCTGACTCCTACGGCGATTGGGGTAGGAGTTTGGGATGCCCATTTAAGCAGAGAATTGAGCCAGTAAGTTAGGAGTAAAATTGCTTGACATTTCCTTCTGCAAACAGTGGTGACAGGCAGCTCCAGCAAATAACTCATCCTATCCTGAGGAAAAAAATTAAAATTTGTGGATTGGATCTCTCTCTGAATACAACAGTCTCTCTTTCTAACTGCAGGAAAGTAATGAGATATTTAACAGTGGCGGATAGTTCCCCACATCTTCTCGGCTAATACAAACCCTGCTAATACAGAATCTTACCACTGGAAAATTCTTTTTTCTGCACTTTGACATCTACTAAAATGAGGACCGTGCTGAGTCTGCTGCTTCCATGTGCTCTCACAGGGCTAGGCTCTGAAGCCCACAGGGGAAAATTCATGTACAGGACTACAAGACATCTTTCTAGTTTGACATCTGGAACTTTCTGACTCTAATGTGAAAGCTTCTACCACAAGCCTGGGAGCTATGTGGGGAGCAGATCTAGTAAATAGTGTATTTTATTTGGGGACAGATTCTGTCTGGGTGTTTTGTGGGACCCAAAGATGAGGAAATGATTCACTAACAAAGGGGGGAACAGATGCCTTGACTCACAGTTTCCTGCTCAAACCACTAGACAATTCCTCTAGCAATTCCTTAGTGCATCAAAAGGATGGATTAGGTTCTTAATTCCTTAAACATCATGAAATGGTTTTCCAGTATTATACATGCAGGATTACCATATTGCCTCCTGGAGGAAGACCTCTAGGTTTTGCAATGTAAGTCTGCAGAAAAAGTGCCAAACTAAGTGTATTTGCCTGTCCAAAGGCTAATTGCTGATGGAACCAAAGTGCCAGGTCTGCTGCACTGCTTTCCTCATATATGGAGGGCTATGGGGTTAATTTACCCATATCTCAATTAATGAAATTCCAACCATAACAGAAGATATTTTTTGTGCCTAATTCAGTAAGATTCTGGATGATGGTTAGGAAACAGAAGAGGATTATGTCCACACAAAAGCAAATTTAAGACATTAGTGTTCAATTAAACCATTCTGGAGTTTCACTTTCTTTCCAATAAATAGAATTTCTTTGTATCCATGACCACTGTAAATGGTTTCTGGATCATATAGGGATGATCAAAAGAGTGATTTATCAGGCATGGATGCAAAAAGCTTATACTTACACTTAAGCTGTCAGCTATACTTGAGAATCTTAAACAAAACTCCACTGCTATCATTGTCTCATATATGCAGTTTCTTTTATAACTATTTCTCCTACAGAGAAAAGACACTATTTTCAAAACCAGTATGCTTAGGCTGACAAATCCACAGGATCCCCTTGAAGGAACACACAGATTCACAGCCCAGGCATTATTTCCCCTCGCAGGCTGATTTTTGTTTTAGGACTGTGCCATCTGCTGTTGGAATTGCAGATTTCCCTGGGTCTGCACAGTCTGCAGTAGTCCTGCCCGGCCACACATGACTGTGATTTGTCCCACGTGAGGGACATGTTGGAGGGTGACTGCCATCCCTGTCAGAGGCTTCAGCCTCCCCAGGATCATTTATTTCAGTGCTTTGAAGGGCTCTGCTTTGGCACAGACATGTAAGGACTTGCATTTTCCTCTCCTGCTCAGAAGTATCAAAGGTGGTATGACACACCTGGGATGCAGAGTCACATCCTGCAATATTAAATTTTAGCAGAAAATAAAACCTCCTTCTGCTCTTCAGTTCCATGAACAGAGAAGGTGCACAGACAACTAAGGAATGGGCAATTTCACCTTCCCGGTCTTATACTTTAGTTCCCATTGTTTATATGCTTGTGGGATCACAGAGCTATTAAAAACTAGACTGAACAATAGAGATATTATTCTGCTACTGAAACTGGATTACACTCTTAACCACAAGCTCCTATCTGCCAACATGAAAGCAATACCGCTTTGGGAAAACTGAAAATGACGGTGCACTGGGTACTCAGATTCCTCACAAGGGTAACCCACATCCTCTGCAGAAGCATTGCTGAGCTCAAGGGTCTACCAGGAAAGACTGGCAGGGAAATACTCCCAAATGTATTTTCAATTTTAACATTTCAACATGGGGCATGTTCCTGGCAGTCACTGCAGAACAGGCGTGCTGTGCTCCATGCCTGACTATGGCAGCTCAAAAAATGAGGCAGTTGGTATATGGATGAGCTCTTCAAGGGAACAATAACATATTTTGAGAGACACAACTGACCTGGAACTTCTTAATCTCACTCCTGCTTCCTGTTATAACTACATCTGACTGCCTCACATCACCAACATGCCTACCTACTGACACTATTAGAAAAGGAAATGCCTTACATTTTAGACACAGAATTATGTGAGCAGTTAGTTAATAGGATTTTGTTACTGAGAGCTAGAGGACCTGGCACCTTTGGCACCCCCTCTAATGAGGGGATGTATATGCCTAGGGATCAAACTGAGAATGGCCAGCACACCACATAATAAGCTGTTTAAACAAGCTTATTAGAAATACTGAGGCATACACCTTAAACCCTGATTTGCGTTAAGATTTAGGGAGTTTTTAAGGCTTGTTTTCCCTCAACAGCATGAAGAACTCCCAGATCAACAAGCATCATTAATACTCGCAGCTGGCATGACACCAGTGCTCCTCCAAGTACCTGTGCCAGGGCTTTAGATGTCCATCAATCCACAACTCCTGCACCAAAACATCATCCCCCTGTGTGTCAGCCCACCCCACTGGCCACACCAGCTGACCCCACTGGCCACACCAGCTGACCCTGCTGGCCACACTAGCCTATGGCTCGTGGAACCTGCCCTCACAGGCACAGGCTATTCTGAAGTTAAACCGAGGCTCACAGGGAGAGCAAGGGGTGGTGTTGCCTTGTGTAGACCATGGGCTGGTGGAGTTTGGGGAATGCTGATCTGAGAATACAAGCAGATAAAGGATGTGAAAGCAAAGCCATTAGCTCCTGAGCTGAAATGATTTGGCCAGTGTCACCAGCAGAGCTGGGAAGTGAACATGGGCCCCAAAGGTCATGTAAACCATGGTTTTTTTTCTAGTTGAGAAATAAAATGGAAAATACCAGGAACACAAGTAAAAAAATACCTTTTGGAGCCTGAGAATGCGGCTAATACTGGTGTTCCTCCTCTGCTTCATTTAATCATCTTAGAATTTGTTTATAACAGCAAATGATTCAATTTCAGATAGAAAAATGATGAAGTGTCAGCAGAGACCCTTGACATAATGATGGCCAGCATTTCCTTCCAGGATCTGAGTTTTTCCCACAGGACATACCATCCACACCAAGCCCTTTTTCAATGGGAGCTGCCTTCCCCCAATACTGCCTGCAGCCTGAGGCTAATTAGAGGAGAACTGTAAAGAGGTCAAGATGCTGAAGACCTTTCCCAGTTTTGCTGGCTTCAGAAGGTTTCAGAGCAAGTCCTGTGCCAGAAGCAGGACTACAAATGAAACAGGAGGGCTGAAAGCAGGAGGCAAAAGTAGCTGTGAGTTTTTGACCATGAGGGCTTCAGTGAGAGCAAGACATGAAGGGAAGGGAGCTCCTCCTGGAGGGAGGCCTTGGGATCCAGCCATCACTGGACAGACCTGGTGGATGGAAGTGGGCATGAAGCCACCTGCTCCTGCCTCAGCTGCCCTCTCCTGCCTGTCCCAAGGCCAGCACACCTTTGCCCAGCAGCAGCACAACTCAGATAAAGAAACTGAGCCTTGGTATAACTACCTGCATTTTCCAGCCTGGATTGCCTCCTGAGACACTTTGCTTCCCACATTCCTGAGGTAGATTTAAAAATAGGACGCCTCTGATCCATGCCACGTAAACAGATCTCATTTTCCTGGTTTGCATGTTTGAATAGCATGTATGGTATGGTATCTAATGACCACGGTAAGCTGCAGGCAGCACGGCTTTTGGAGGCTGAGAAAAGACACATCTCATCTCTGGAGATGTCTCAGACAGTGAATTTAAGCTCAATACCCTAAATTTAGAACAACTTTACATGAAAGGAACCTGAAGTGTAGGGAGCTGCTAAAGGACTTGAACTTGGCTTAAACACACACTCCTATAGACAGTCAGAAAATTGCAAGGTATTCCCTTCTGAAAAGCAGCTACCAAATGTGCAGCCTTCCCTTCTGAAATGCTGCATTATTTGGGAAGAAATGAGGAAGAACAAGTAACCCTGTGCATGGGAGTCTCCAGTAGCGCTGCTGCAACAACATGTTGCTGTATGGTGTGGCTGGCAGGCTGGTGGGATGGCTCTGAGTGCTAAATTATGCCATGTTTTGAGAGATACAGCCCCAGAAATGAAATGTTATCAGTCTAAGTTACAATATAGTTGCCATGGTAATTATAAAAAGGGAAACCATCGGTGTCATTTATTTCATTGTCACATGCCTTATGGTGAAATCTGGCCACCCTGGGTTGTGGAAGGAGACAATAAATGTGGGATTTATCCCAAGTGGCTGAGGGTTTTTTGTGTAGGCTGGGCAGCAGAGCAGCAACCCTAACAAATCCTGACTGTCTGGATCCTTGGGGCACAACTCAGGGACACAGTCTTAAGATCCAGACAAAATGGTAGTTTGAAAAACCTTAGGACTTAGTTGCTAATAGAGTTTTTTGCCAAAAAGCAACATCCAGAATCTTCTTTGTGATTACTGTAGTCCTTTGGCCTTGCTGCTCACAGGACAGAGCCCTCATTAGAGCAAACCTATGTGCACTCGATGCCCAGGCAACTGCCAGCCATGGAGGAGACAGCCCTTTGCTGTGACATCTCCTTTGAAGGAACCAGGGTCACATTTTATTTAACTGAAATTAGTAAACTGGCTAGGAAGCAGAAAAAACATGAGCAGCCAGCTCCAGTGGTGCCCCTCATATGTTGATGAGGAAAAGAGAACTAAAACGATCCCACACCATGTGTCAAGTTAAGAGGTTGCAAAGGCTGAATGTTACCTCTCCATAAGACAATGCAGAAAAGAATGTCGAGGGGATGTGCAAAATAAGAGACTCCAAAACCAGCATGAGACCTGTTGGAAATGCCTTTTGGAGAGAAATAGAGTTTTAATATCTTTTATTTATCAGAAGTGAGTCTAAGAGGTAATGTACATGTGACACTGAAGCACTTTCTCAGGAGGAACATGAGAATATCGCTGTCAGAGCAAGTCACAGAAATCAGTGGTGGTAAACCAGAGCTAGATAACATTAAATTAGCAACAAGATGTAGGTTTTTTTCACGTGGAGGATGACTAAACAAGAGAAGAAACCATGGAGAATGTGGTGGATGTGGTACATTTTTCAGGCCTCCACATCTCCAGATCAAAGTGGAAAATGCTCTTCAGATGCAAAGCTTATCTGAGCACATCTAAGGACAGCCATGAGAATGTGATACTGCCCCAACACTGCAGTGTAGCCACACTTTTACCAGTGGATGTGTATTCAGACATTTTTGACACTAAAGCCTCCCTGAGGGTAGTGATGTTTTCCCTCCAGTGTGTCAGCTGCATCTCTCTAAATGCTGGTTTTGATAGCAATAAACTGTGTGTCAGCACTCATTTACTCCGTGCTCACTGTGTCGTGTGCCAGTTTGGAATAAAGTGAGGAGAGACATCTTAATTTTAAGAGACTTCTCTGTAGACATCATGATCCTGTAAAATTGCACACGTGCTGCTGGTTGCTGATGAAGGGACCTAGGAAGTCTTTAAAGCATGAGCTTGAAATATTTGTCAAAAGAAACAGCAAATTACCAGCTGGTTTCCCAGACAGCTGGATGTGGGACACAGGCTGAAAAACACTGAGAATAAATATGCATGGAAAGAACATAATAAAGTCCTGACTTTTGCTTCTAAACAAATACATTTATTACTTGTATAAAATATTTATAATAGTATGTTATAGGCTGCATTCAGATTTGGTTCTTTTGTTTGGTTGGGGTTTTTTGTTTGTTTGTTTGGTGGGGTTTTTTTGGTAGAGGGGAAGGGAATAAATTTTCTTGTCAGACTCCCAAACCACCGCTGAGGAGATGTGCAGAAAACCTACCAATCCTGCTGTACATTCATGCAGCTCTGCACAGGCTTCCACCCAGGGGAAGAGTGGGTGCTACGGGTGCGAGTGACCCGGGGCACTTAACAACTTCTTTCTGAATTGTTTGACAGGGATGCAAACCTCTTCACCTCCAGGAAAGGCAGTGATGCATACTTTTATGTCTATTTCTGCTTTGCTCTCAAGGCCTTTGATTTTTATCTTTAAACCAGCAGTGTTTACGGTTCTCAAGATGATCGTGTTCTGCTAAACAAGTTCCTTTGTCCCACAGCGTGGCTGACAAATCTGCTAGTGAAACAATTTTACTATTCAGCAACTTCAGTTCTGCCTCCAACTTTTTCTCTGTCGCCTTTGAACTGCCACTGCTGCATTGATGCCTGCTATGGCTCTGCCTGCCATGCATGTCATTGCTATAGCCCATTAAAAGCAGTTGCAGCCTTGCTTACCACTGGCTTCCTCCTTCCTTTGAAGCCGTTTTCTTTGACTGGTCTTAATTAATGCATAAGCTGGGAAAGTGCCTTTTCTCCTTTCAAGATGTTTTTTGTTTCTTTGTTTTAGTTTCATGTCTTTGGCTGAATAGATGTTTCCAGTATGTTCTTTATGAAAATGAAAGGGAAATTGAAGCTTACACAACTTTTTTATTGGTGAAAGGAACCCAGGCCATGGTCTTTCTTTGACTGTGTTACTATTGCGTGCTTTTTTGACTCCATTTCTTCCCTCTATTCAGGAAAGCCAAGTAACATGATTAAAGTCTTCTTCCAACTCAAAGACTTTGACAGCAAACAAAGATGGATCACTTACCAACTGAATGAATCATGTACAGGAAACCAAGGCAAGTGTTAAACATATTTACTAGGGGAATCAGTTAAGAATGGTATGCTGAAGATCTGCAAGTAATTAACGGCAGTTCCCTGTACTGAAACAAGAGATTTAAAAGCTATTAGATAATTAGTAAAATTCTATAAAGCTGCATTCCTCAGAGCAGCCACAGATGCCGAAAGGAAACGCTGGACTGCTAGGCCAGATACCAACTTGTCAAGGAATTAATCATCTTATTTAATGGCCAATACCTGGCCACGTGGGCAGCCATGCAAAAGAGCTGAATAGTCTCAACAGATGGAGCACTCCTCTCTCATTACTGGTTATTGTCATGCTGCTGCCAGGCGTGCAGCTTCCACCTTCCTCAGTTTCCTCATCGACAGGCTAAGCAAGCTCAGAACTTCATCAGCTGTAGGCATTTCCATGGAAAGTCACTGCTGCATCAGGGCTTCAGACAGGACGGAAAATGGGAGAAGTTTGCAAAGTACACAAATATGTGATGAATACACGTCCTGCACATCAGCAGATGAACATCACGACTGGTGCAGATGTCCCTTCAAGCCTGTAAACAATCAGGTTGTGAGACCATCTCAGCCTGTAAATGAGCTTCATTACAGCAGAGCAGGAGGGTGCCAGCCCACGGCAGGGCCCTGCAGCAGGAGCCTTGCTGGGGGACACTCCTTGCTCAGCGTTTCAGTACCCACAAATGCCTGAAACAGAGACCTGTGCTTTGATCTCAGCCACGTCCAAACATCCTCCTGCCCACATCTGCACAGCGCTCCCCCAAAACCTTTCCCAGCTGTGGGCTCAGAAACACAGAGACTGCTCCATGTCACTTAAACGGGTGCAAACCCCCATTGTTTTCCATCCAGTCACCCCCAATCCCCGAGGCTCAGAGAGGGGAAAGCGAAGCCTTGTGATCCTACGAGAAGGGTCTGTTCTGAACAACCCGGTCAGCACCAATGGCTCCTCCAAGGGAAGGCACAGATCAATCTCTGCCCTTACTTGGGGATTTCTGAGCAGCTCCTTAGAAACAAAACTCACCTGCCTTCTTTCAGATGAAGCTTTCTCAACCCCTTAAGGTTAAGGGAATCTGATTAAAGAGGTCTCCTCACTGCCCCTCAGAATGTGATTTTGATGGGACTTGAAAAGATGGTTTTGCTGGGGCAATTTAAAAGCTTCCTCTCTATATCTCTGACTTGTTTGAAATCCCTAATTTTACTATCGTGTCTGTTGCTGTTGATTAAACAGGAGCAGTGTCAGGGTAGGGCATTTCTCTTGTCTTTTGTGGGAAAACCTTTAAGTCTACTGTTAATACATCAAGTCAGAACCTTATTAATTTCTGTGAAATATTATTTAAACAATAATTTAATTCCTCCATTTTTTAGAAAATTTCATTTGTAATGATTCAATAGAAAGTGGAAATAAAAACAATGCTTTGATTTCAGCTAGAAAACTCTGCTTTGCCTTTACCATGAAAACTGTCCAAACCAAGGGTTTTGATCTTTTTTTTAGTTGCCATATAATTTTGTGCACATCAAACAGCTTTCTTGAAACATTTAAACATTAAAAAGACTGAATTTTTCTCCAGAAAACTTCCCAAAGCCTACCTTCATAATTTCAGCACCTTGAATGACAAACTCTGCACAGAAGCAGACAAGTTTGACCAGAACCCATCAGGCATAAGTGTCTGCACTATTTTGTCAGTGAAAATCCACCACATTTTGATCTACAACAGATACAACAGCTAAAACAGCTGGCGGTTCCAGCTCCTAATTATTGAACTTTCTGTCCAGGTATGAAGGGAGAACAACTCCCCATCTGACATTTGCAATTAGCTCATGTCACACATAAATGGAAAGATATCTCCTCACGTTTGCAATAAAATTTCAGTCTTTCCATGTAACATGACATGAGAATAATTTGTGCTATTTTCATAGAGCAATAGTGTAAGAGATATGCTGCCAAATGAGCCTGTAATAATGCTAGAAAAAAAGGTCTAATATGATGATGCTTATCTTTTTAAATAAATGCCATTAGAGGCCAGCCACCGTAATTGGCTCTATTGAAGAAAAAAGGAAATAGAAAGGAATGGTGCAAAGCAGTAATCTCATACTCAATTAAGCAATGCTGACTTCTGAAATGTCTTTCAGCTTATGTTTCTCCAGGAAAAGAAAAACAAACTCATTTAGATGAGCTGTAAGTAGTGAATTTATGTATGAGCTGAGGTATAGATTGTAGGCATTTTAACAGCTCAGACCTGAAGAGATGTATCTTCATTTTACAAACAGAGAAATTAAGAAGAGTAAAAAATAAAAATCAATGAACAACAAAAAAGACAAGTATCTAAACTAACCATATAACTGCCATTTTTAACTATGGAGGAAGTCCCCTGGTCTGACATTTGCACATGACTACTCAGTTATCAGCTCAGGGCTCCTGACGGGTGCAAGACAGACATATTCTCACAAGACATCAGTATCAGGCCTAGGAACAGAAACACTCAAATTCATGAGGTTTTAGACCACAAGATTATTCAGTGCTGAATTTAGAAGACAGGCAATATGAGATACAGACAGAAAATGGTAAGTCGTGTGATCCATGTTTAAGTAGAAGCTTCCTATCCCAACAACAGTATTTGAAGCATTTGAGTATTTGAAGTATTTGAACCACCATACCCCCACAGCTCTCTTCAATGTGTTAAGAATTTCTCCCTTCTTCCCAAAACCTTTTTCTCCCCATAAGGCCATTCAGCACATCATTTTATCCACAGTTCTCCTGTATTTTGTCTGGAAATTTCTAGAGTGCTATAAACACCTTATTGTGCTTTCATAACCCAGACTTGTTTAGGATTAATTGTAATTAGGCCCAGGACATGGGAATAATAAATCTTTCATCCCTGAAGAGTTGGTAATCCAATGGAAGGATGGATAATGAGCCTTCCCCATTGCTATCTTTTCAGGGGGTTTGAGTTTGACCTCCAGCACTTGCATTCACACTCAAGAGAGAGCAGTCCCTGCTGGGTGTGAAATAAAGCCATGACAGATAAAAGTCATTCCCTTACCAGCCTTTTCTCTGTGCTGGCTTTACTACAAACATGACTTTTTATGCTGTTTTAGTTAAATAAGCTTTTAAGGTGTTTTTTTGTTGTTGTTGTTTTGTTTTGTTTTTTGTTTTTTTTTTTTTTCCTTTCTTTCTTATAGTCCTCGTTAAGTCCCACTGTGTTTGTGCCAGGAGCAAGACACAACCATGCTGAGAGAACGAAGCGTTCACTCCTTCCCTTCACTAATATTCAATATTTATTTATGCTCAGAGGCTGTCCCCCTAGATTGATCAAGGCGAAACTCAGCTTTCCACTTTAAAAGAAACTCGGTGACTTTGAAAAAAGGCTTTCTGAGAGCATCATCTGCACTTATTCATCAGGTGGCTGGAGAAATTTTCCACCCTGCACGACAAAGAGGTCTGTGGTTCGGGGCGCTCTGCTCGGCGTTCTGCTGGCGGCGGTAAAACGCTATTTCTCCGAGGATCAGCCCGAGATGAGAGCGCATCTCGCACTGCGTTACATGGCAGCGCTTGTCATCATCACAGCCATGGTGCGCGATAACGACATGTTTGTAGCGCTGCCTGACAACAGAAGTACGTCCCTAAAGACTGCCCTGTCTAGACGGGGGAATTTTGCAGAAAAGCATCACTTGTGAGCATCCCTGCATACCCCAATCCTCGGCTAAACATCTGCTCTCAAACCAACGCAGCTCCGCTGCTTCGAATCGCATCGCCTTCGCCTTTCACCGTGCACCACTCTCATCCTTCTCACAAGGAAGACCCATTCCATGCATTAACCCCTTCCTCACCCCGCACCAGCGATCGGCCGCGCCCGGGGTCCCACTCCCGCTCCCCCGCCCGGCGCACCCGCCCTTCGCCACGACGCTCCCGTAAGCACCGACGTGTCCGCGCCCCCCGGGCCCCCCCGCATCCCCCGCCCC